>JARHVA010000572.1:1927500-2057500 GCA_037957365.1 Torreya grandis
AATAATACTTGGTTATACCCTAAAAATTGATCAAGAAAGGACATCATAAAATAACTAGAAACACTTTGTATAACTTGGTCCAAAGAAGTCAAAAGATAGTTGTCCTTTTTAGATGAATTATTTATATTCCTAAATTCAATACACAATCTTATTTCACCAATTGTTTTTATTGGGATTAAATTGGTGATCTAGATAGAGTGCCTAATGGGAAATACAATCTTGGGATCTAACAACTTTTTTACTTGTTTGAAAATAATTGGTTCTGGAATAGGGTTGACAAGCCTTTTCTTTTGTCTAAAAGGTTTGTAGTCTTTCTTTGAGAATATGGTATGAGTGATGAATTTTAGATTAAAAATATTTAAGTCATCATAGGACCATGTTATTATGTCTTTATAGTTTTTTAGTAAGTCTTTGGATTTTTTTATCTTCAATGCTTGTATATGTTGTTCTAATATTAACTAGTTGAGATTGATCTTGAGGTTTAAGATCAACTACATTGTAAACCTTCCCACTTACTTTGGAAATCCTACTATTCTTAGTTAGTGTATATTTATCAAATAATCTCTCCAAGGCAATCATGCCTTTTGAAATTTTGTTGTCATTCATCTAAATGACTTTGTTCTCAAATATGTCATCTTCTTCTCCAAGAATATTCTCATTGGCCTCATCTATAACATGAGCTTCAAAGATAACTGAATTGGTCATGAACTTCAAGATTTAATGGTCATCATTAAAAACCTACAAGTGGTTTATGTTACTTGAAACCAAAGAACATGGAGCTAGCTCAATGCTAATGTTTTGAGAGTCATGGTTTGACACATGATTGGTTGTAGTTGAGGAAACCTCATTAGCAACCTTATTTTTTATCGACCATTTCTTCCCATAAGATCAAATGGGTCAATCCCCTATATTTAAAATATTATATAGGGGATTTTTATAATGTTATAGGGTATGGTGTATCTCATATGGTGTCATTCCTTATGCTAGTCTAGTTTATTCATAGTCTAGCTTGGTCCTTGTGTCATTTGGTGTTTAATGGACCACTTTAGAGTCATTTTATGCAAGTGGTATATCTTCATGGTGATCAATGAAATTAGGGAATGGATAAGGTTTATAAAGGATGATAAGGGGGAAAATGTTGTAGAGACCCTATGGGATTCTAAGAGAACTTCAATATCTTTGCTTAAGAAGCTCCTAGTTTTCATTTGGCTCTTCAGTGTGTTCATCTAGGCATTTATGGTCTAGTGGCAAAATTTATGAGTAGTAACATTAATGACAATAATTTTTCCACATGTGGACGAATCAAAATAAATTGGTCATATGGGTCTCTTTATGTTTATACCAAGCTCATATGTACCAAATATTAGGTCCTCTGCCCAAGTGCATCAAAAGTTACAAAGGCCCAAAGTTGGATCCTCAGTCACTTTCAACTTGTTTTCCCATACTTCATGAGGCTATATCTTCATAAATCTATATTTCATGAAGATATATCTTCATGAATATATATTTCACACATGTAGTAGTTTAAAAGGAAAGTGACCACATGTGTTTGTTCACCTTAGTCCCATCATGATATACACCAAATTTGAGGCCCTCCACCAAAGCCTAAATAGAGTTATCCACGTGAAAAGTTGGGTTCCCAAGCATTTTTCTAGTTTTCCTATACTTAGTCATTTGAGCTCGGTCATCACCAGGACATCACATTGAAGCAGTTATAGAAAAACCATCTTGAACTTTAAATATATTTACTTCAAAATCTCTTGGAAATAGTGGATCAAATGGGTTTGTCCCTTTTAACCTTAAGAACATATTCTAAAAGTTTTATGAATCCATTATTTTTACACTTTAATAGCCAAACCTCCAAATTTAGTTAAAAAGTATAAGATGTTCATGTGAATGTGAATGTCAATTTTAAGGCTCGATAAATAGCCATTGGTTTTTAAACTAAAGTAGATCTAATGGCTCACACTCAATCATGAAAAGTAAATATAATGGCATGAGATGAGTTAAATGGTCAGATAGCTTAAGAGATCAACATGTGGTGCAAGCATGTAATATGGTACATTGATAGTAGGATCCTAAATATTAACATGCATTTGACACATGGCATAAGTAGGGACAAGGTTGATAATTCAAAGGTAGATTTAAGGGCTCACATTCATTTGGACTTTGAAAATACAATAGAGCAATCTGAATCAAAGTATCAACAAGCCATGATGAGCATCTATAACCAACTAAAATTAAGGTTGGGGACAAAGGTGAGCTCAGGATTTCGATAGAGCTCAAGAATCTATTTTTAGCCATAGATAACAAGGTTTTACAGGGTCTTATCAATGCCATTAAAGCTCATTAAAATTACATGGAGTGATTAGGATGATGTATTTAGGTAAAAATAATATATATATATTCCACTAGAGATCAACATGGACCTCTGGTTCATGGATTTATTATATATAGGGTTTATTTTTTAAGTAGCATTATCTAGTGACTATGTTCACCATTCTAAAATAAGGGTCCATGAATCTATAAACACTTGAATCCTATAGCAATATAATTACTATATGAAAACCAATAGTCTAAGATTTTTTTCCATCTATAGTGGACCCCATGAGTAGAATAACCAATTTGAGCATGATTTAGGTGAAGTGAGAGTTGGCATTTTGATGGGTGCCATGAAGGCATACATGTACACCCCAATAATCTCATCTCTAAGAACATTTACATGAAAAATAACCTTCTCTCCACTTTATTATGCATCAACAAACAATTCATGGGTGGTTTAGCATTATTACAAATCTCTAACCACTTGATCCTACTATTTTAACCATCAGTGATCATCAAGGGAAGAATGATGTAATTATGCAATCACTTAATTTAACCTAAATCAATCAAATGGTTTCAATGAGAATATTTTTAGAGGTAGTTTAAACTATAATTCAATTTTTTTTTAACTTATTGTTTCCTCTTTTGAGCACCAAATCCTCCTTTCTCTTACGACCTTTCTTCTATAAGTATAACTCTTGAGCTATTGTGAAAAAACGTTCCATGCCTTACATGGAGAAGCCCTACTAGACTAATGTTATATTTTCCATTTGAAAATTAATACAAGTTTGTTTTATAAGTTTTTTAAAAAAATCTAAGTCTACAACTGATGTATGATGATGAGAAGTGATAACTCTCTATCCTTCCTTCCCTTATCCTTTCATGTCTGAGCAAGTGTTCTTAATCTAATAGGTCATATAGAGTGTAGTCTAGTGTGTAAAGTCTCTTAAAGTGTATTATTTTTCTTAGAGTGTGAAATATTCCCTATATCTCATTTTCCTTGTATTAATTCTCACACCTCACCTCTATATTGAAATACTTATGTTAGAACCCATTGAGACTTATACACCAACTTGTATATTTTGTTTCATTGTGGTGGAAAATATGATGGTCTTGTGGAAGATATTATTGGTGTATCATATCCTTTATATTATGTTTATTTCATGAAACTTATAAATCTTTTCCCATAAAAAAATCATTAGCTTAAGTTATAATCACTTCAAGATACATTCAGGGAACTAGCCCTTAAAATCTAGAAGCTCACTTCCACTATAGGTACACACACATACCTAGAAGTGTTCCCATATTACCCAAATCTAGAAGAATCTTGAAAAACCTATTATAGGGTGTGATATTTTGTGACAACATTTTTTGTATGCCTGGTGGGACCTATTGTCTTCAAGACAACTTGTCAAGGTGAATGTTGGTCTTGATAAACACTAGGTATAAACTAGTGTGCTACCTAATATTTGGTGACTCCATGAAGTAAATATATTTTTAGACCATTATTTTGTTATAATATTGTCACTATAATTCATGGTACTTACTAGGTCATCCTCTACTAGACCATCCAATCCTATTAATCCACCCATTCAGCCTGAGATCCCCTTTACAATTTAGTATCCACATCCTAATCTTCCCTTTGAATAATGAGTATATTTTACTAGAGAGGAAGAAGAGGAAGAAGCTAAAGAGGTGGAATATATTAGAGAAGAATACATGGCTAGACCTTATGGTTTCCCTACCTTTAACACTAATAATCCCATTCAACTTTGTGCATATGATGCCATCCCTCCCAATGCCACAAAAGGTGTGCCCACATTTAATAGTAAGGGTTATATCACACCTAGTGAGAACATTAGAGATGTCTCTAGCATTTTCAATTTCCACAATATTGTATGAGATAACATTGACACTAGGCTCCTTACCATGTCCATTAAAGAGAAGGATCTTGATTGGCATAGTACTCTAGAAGGTGGATGCATCATAACATGGGGTGAGTTTGGAGTGTTGTTGACTTCCATATTTAGAAGTAAAAGTGACCGTGCCTCTCTCATTCATCATATTAATGTGATAAAAAGGGGCCCCAATGAAACAATGCATGATTTTAATAATTTTTTTTATAAGACTTGGCATAGGTTGCTTCCCCCCATGAGACCACCTACTATTTTTGTGTTCCCTACTTACTTGAAAGTAATTGGGACTGAAATTGTTGTCATGATTCAATCTATGGGTGGTTCCACCCTCCCTGAAGCATATGAGCTTGTTATCAAAGCTAAGAATAGTCTCATCCAAGCTATAATATTATCACATAAAGTGTATATGCCTCCATTTTCTCATTCTTCTATTGATTCTTCAAATGTGATCCAAACTCCCAACATCAATACTAAGACTAGAGCTACTCCTAAGAAAGAGGATAATGTCATGGACAAAGATGTAGAAATGTAGAGGTTAAGAACTAGGATTAGGAAAATTAACATAAAAAAAGATGATTATTAGAAGAGGGATAGGCCAATGGCAGCCTAATCCCAATAGGCTTGATAATATATACAATCCTAGCTCTACCACCAATGTAAAGGAGATGGTACCTGTTCATAGTAATTTGGTGTAGGGAGAAGATTGGCAATAGTACCAATTCATGGATGCCAATAAAAATAAAGAGAAATATATGGTGTGTCAAGGGTTATTTACTCTCCTCTCATCAAATTAAGATGAGGTGATGATGCAAGTTAATGAGGATTGGCAAAATTGAGGAGAGATCTTAACCAACTTTATCACTAAAGATTTTTCTAATCCTAAATCAAGGAGCCTCTATTAAAAAAAATACTAGGGATAAGAAGAGGGATATAGGGGGTGGAAATATAATGAATATAGGCTCATACAATACTCTTACAAGCCAATAGGACATAACTACAAGTGTGACCATTCCAAAGGCTTTTGTGGTAGTTCTAAAGGCTTCTGTACCGTCAACAAGTCAAAATATGGTAAGGTCTACTCCTATCCCTCAAGTTCCAAGTATTTATCTATCTATAAGAGCCAAATATAAAGTAGGTATACATATTATTTAAACATTTTATATTCTTTGAAGATTAATATAACATCCATTTCCCTTTGGGATGTTTTACATATACCTGGTCAGAATGAACTCCTCCAAAAGTAGTTATTTGTTATCCTTGCCAGTGTCTCACCCTCAAATCAAAGTTAAAGTCATGTTATCCTTGAAAGTGTACCTAGTAACATTATTTAACCATTATCTATGGCTTATAAACCTCCACCATTATATCTCACTTTCATAGTATGTCACAAGTTGGTTTATAATTACATAGTGGATAGTGGAGCTTCAACTTTAGTCATGCCCAAGGTAATAGCTAAAAAATTAGGTTTAAAGTATAAGCATAATATTAAATGAGTTATCTATCTTAATGGTACCCCTAAAAAAACCATATGATTGATAAAAAAACTTTGAGGTTTTCTTAAATTACTATCTTAGCTTTCCTATCGTGTAAGACATAATTATTGTTGATCTTCCAACCCACTTTACAATCTAGCTATCAAGGGAATTTACTACCAAGATTGGTGGATATATTTCATCTAATTGATCGTTATTTTCCTTTAATATGAGGTATGGGAACAAGGTGACAATTATTACACAACCTATTACAATGTCTCATATTAAACCTTACATTGAGACAAGTTCTAATTTGAACTGTGTTATTCATGAAGAAAAAGATTCTATTCTAGATGATGGCACTTATTCCAAGCTTGAGGGAATTGCAAATTTGTTTATTGATGAATATGGTACTAATAATTATGATAATTATCCTTATGATTTCATGTATGAAATTGATCTAGGGACATATTTTATACATAAATAAGGAATACAGAAACCTCTACTCACTAAGGAAGAGGGCAAAAATGACAAGTTATGGAAGATGTTTTTTGGCAGTTCAATAAGTGAAGTTTGTACAAGGGCTGGTGTTATGTTGGTCTATCCATCTAGACAACAATATTATGTTTCATATATAAAAAAATATAGTTGCACTTACAATGTGGCTAAATATGAAGGTTTAATTCATAGCCTTCAATGGGCAAGGAGAAAAGGGGTCAAGAACGTGTAAGTGTATGGAGATAGGGAGTTGGTTATACACCAAGGGATGAAGGTGTTTACTAAAAATAAAAATTTTCTTAAGTCATAAAATCATAATATATGGTAATTTCTTAAATACTTCAATGCATTCAACATTCACTCAGTCCTAAGGGAACATACTAGTCATGCTGATAGACTGGTTGCCATAAGAACCCAATTTAACACTCTAACTACCATAAAGGAAGAAGGAAAGTAGTATAATATTAAGATAATTATAATACCTTTTGTAAATAATAATTAATTATCTTGTAAATTAATTTATAGTGACAAACATATTACATGCTTCTTGCAAAATGAGGCTGAGTTTTCTTCAAGAAATCAGGGGAGATGCCAAGAACAGTTGGGTGATTAGATTTTGCAAATAATGACCAAAAAGATACATAAGGGTTTATTTAACTTTAAAATAATCTTTAATTATAATTATTATAAGAGGAAAGATAAAATGAGTGTATCTACAAATCAGGATAATTATGAAAGGGTCCTGATTTTCAGAGACAAACTCCTCAAACTAGGCAAGGTATGTTTTACATTAGAAAAGAAAGCCTTCATTGAACTATGTAGAGAGTTTCATGATATATTATCTTGGGAATATAAGGACCTTAATGGGTTTGATCCTATATTATCACACCATATCATTTATTTTTAACCAATGATTAAATGATTAGACAAAAGTAAAGACCCATCAACCCCAAGGTTGAGTAACCCATGAGGATGGAGCTCACCAAGCTCCTTGAATCTAGGATAATATTTACCATCAAGAATTCAACATGGGTGGTTAACCTTGTTAATATTATAAATAATAATTGGGAGATAAGGCTTTGTTTGTACTTTAGAGATCTTAATCAAGTTTCACTCAAAGATCACTATCCTCTACCTTTAATAGAGCAAATTTTATAGATAGTTTTAGGTTATCAGCATTTGTCTCTGCTAGATGGATATTCAGGCTTCAATCAGATTTTATTAAATTAATATGATCGGTTCAAGATAGCCTTCACTACAAAATTTGGAACCTTTTCTTATATGAAGATGACTTTTGATATATCCAATGCTAGTACCACTTTTTAGAGAGCAATGGACATGGATTTTAAAGTTTTAATCAATGAGTTGGTACTAGTTTATCTATATGATATTATAGTATTTTCTAAGGATGTAGATGAACACATGAAAAATTTAAGATAAGTGTTTGAAATATGTAGGAAATATGGGGTATCCCTTAACCTAAAGAAGTACATCTTTATTATTCATGAAGTTAAGCTCTTGGGATATATTATTTCCAAGAATGGTTTGAGTATCGATCTTGAAAGAATAAATTATATCCTAGGTTTATCATTTCCCTTGTATAATAAAGGTCTTAAAAGTTCCTTGGGAATTTTTAAAAAAAGAATATTCATACCTGGTTTTGCATCTTTATTAAAACCTATCACATATATGATCAAGAAGAACAAGGCCTTCTCTTGGACCAAAAAGGGTAAGACCAGTTTTGAAGCCATAAAGAAAAAAAGTGTAGAAGATCCTACCCTTGTGAATCCATATTTTACTAAAGAATTCATGTTTTATTTATTTTTTAACCTTGATACTATCTCAACCATGATGATGTATAATAATAATGAGGGTATGGAGAAACCAATTGCACTCTTTAATAAAGGTTTAGAAGATTATGAAGTTAAATGCACCTTTGTGGAGAAATAGGTCCTTTCTATTGTAAGAAGACTAAAGAAGTTTAGACATATGGTATCAAATAACAAGACTTAGGTTATGGTATCTCATACTAGCACCAAGGAGTTTATTTTGAGTAGGGATTTTAGTGAAAAGAGGGTAGGGTGGATCACTAGGGTGGTGGAGTATGATGTTGATATCAAAGTGACAAAACTAGTAAAGGAAAAAGGCCTATGTGAGTATCTAGCTTTAGATCTTCATGAATCAAAAGAGGAAGCTCTAGTCAACCATGAGTGTTCCCAACTAACTCACCCATTACTTCCAAAAAATTAAACATAGAACATGATCAGATTTATCCAAAATAGTGAGAACCCTAATAATATGAATATATCACAAAGGAGTTATTTTATATTATAATCTATACACTTTTATCTTGTAGATGTCATGTTTTTTAGGAGAGATGTAAATGGTGTGTTGTTGGGATAAATTGGAAATGATCAATTTAGAGTGTTTCTTGAGAAGTTCCATGATGGGATAGTAGGAGGACATTTCTCTCTAAGGACCATAACGTCCAAGATCATGAGGGATGGATCTTATTGGCCCAACCTTTTCAAGGAATGCCATTCTTGGGTAAGAATTTGTGGATAATGTGCCTTTTTTACAGGAAAGTAGAAGCTTGAAACTCTTCCTCTAAATCATATCCAAGTGGACCAACCTTTCATGTAATGGTATCTTGACTTCATTGGCATGATAAAGCCCCCATTAAGTTTTGGTCACAAATGGATACTCACAACAATTGACTATTTTATTAGATGGGTTGAGGCAATAACATTGAAGGAGGCTAACAAGAGTGACATCTTGTAATTATATGAGAACATCATAACAAGGTTTTCTACCCCCTATACTATCATTTTAGATAATGTACTTATTTTTATGGGTGCTAAAATAAATAATTAGGCAAGTAATAATGACATATTATTGAGCACTTCATCTAACTATTACACTTAAGGTAATGGGTTGGCTAAATATATAATAGTAACCCATATGATTCAATGTATAAAATCATAAAAATATGAAATATATTAAGTCTATATTCTTTTTATGGAAGGAACAAATTTGAATCATGAGACACTTCGACAGGGGACCTCCTTTGAGGTAGACTCAATTACAAATAACTCTCTGATGCCCTATAGCATCATATGACCTTATACTTATACTATTTCTTAGCTACCCCACTCTATATTATAATGCATGTGGGATTATTCACTACAATATTATACCCCTCTAGGTACATTACATTCTATCCCCCTTAAATATTTTTTCCCTCAAAACATGATAAGAAATAGGAGGACCAAAGGAAAGCTAGACCAAAAATAGGTTGAAGACCAGATGGAAGCTTTGCCATGTGTTTGTTTATGCTTCCATTTTGTCCACTAATGTTGGGATATGAACATGGACATGAATAATGTGAATGTAATTAGTACAACATGAAATGGAAGTATATAGAGAGCTCTATATAAATTAACCTCAATATAAGATACGCCATCCATGAGGTTAAAATCTGACACTAAGATTTAAAATGTGACAATCATATGCTCAAATTTAGAACAAGGAAACACAAAATAGTTGTCCTTGTGAACCAACTAAGGGTATATTCCATCTTGCTTACCATTATTTCCCAAGGGATTTTCAGCCTTGATTCCCTACTTGGGATCTTTGATTATCAACTTGGGGTCATCTAGGGTCTTCTTGAGCATGGTGGTTTCTTGAATGGACTCATTAGAAGAGTTCTTGGGCACTTTTGGTGCTTATTTTGGTGCTTTTTCCATCTGAGGGGGCATTTTTTAAATACATTTATAGTTGATGTGGTCTTTAACAAGCTTGGATAATCCCAAAACTTCCATCATTCTTTAAGGACTAAACATTTCAGCTTCATGTTGAATTGTATCATTAAGACCATTGATGAAGAAACATGGGAAGAAGGCATTGGAGAAGCCTATAGTCTAGTTGGTGAGTGCTTTAAATGTTGTTTGATATTCGTGGATGGTCCCTATTTGATAAAGTTGAGTCAAGGCCATAATGAAATTACCTCTAGACAAAATAAGAGTCCCTATGATTACAATCAAATGGACATCAATTTTAATCGAAAATGCATTCACTACAACATGACCAATATTTCATTTTTTTATTTTTAATTTTTTTAATTATTTATTTATTTATTTATTTATTTTTATTTTTTACAATATATGTAGTCACTAAAACTAAGATAACATCTATAATATTGAATGAAATTTAAAAATTAAAACTATTCTACAAAGCTAGAATCAAGGCACACAAAACTCAAAAATGGTTTGATGTGATCTATTATAGTCTAAGAGCAAATTAACAAAAACTAGTCTAGTTTTCTATGAGAAAAATTAAAATCAACACTTAAAAATGATAGATTTGAGATTCAGATTTTGACTGAAACAAGATATAGAGATGTATATCTGATTATTGAAAAAACTTGAATATGTAATGGATAAATTATAATTATTATATGAACCTATAAAATATGCCTACAATATAAACACTCACTACTAAAATACCTCAAATTTTATTGCAATGAAAAACAAATTTGGGCCTAGAAAGTGCTCTAATACCATATGATAGGAACATATATGCTTCAATGTAAAAAATTAAAAAAATTGTAATATATTAAATATATATTTATTTAATGGAAGGAACAACTTAAAATCATGAGCCACTTCAAGGGGGCTATCTCCTTGGAGCCAGGCTCAATTATAAATAACTCTTTGATGCCCTAATATGACCCTATACTTATATTATTTCTTACCTACCCAACTCCATATTCTTATGCATGTGGGATTATTCACTATACTATTATACACCTCTAGGTAAATTATAATCTACCAAAAAAACCTAATCATAATTGTTAAGAGAAATTTAGAGCATAACCAAAGATCTTGGCACACTAAACTGAAGACAACTTTATGGGCTAATAGGATAACTCCGAAGAGGTCAATAGGGATTTATCATTTTGTGCTTCTCTATGGAAGGGAAGCTAAAATATTTATATCTCAAAAGCTTGTGGCCTTATAATTGGCACACCAACTAGAGTTTCTTGACAAAACTCCCATTGAAGTGAGATTGAAAGAACTAATGGATTTGTAAGAGACTAGACGTAAGGCTTACAAATCCATGGAACATTAGTAGGTACTGATGAAGAGGTATTTTGAGAATAAATAAACTTCAAGATCATTTCAATAAGGTGACATAATCTTGGAATGAGATGAAGATAGAGTAAATTTAAGCATGCATACTAAGTTTGATTCACTATGAAGTGGACCATATGTCATCACCAAATACAAGCAAAGCAATTCCATTTAGTTAGTAAGGATGAATGGAGAAGAATTGCCTATCCCTATGAATGGGATACACATAAAACCCTACCATTGAGAGTTGAAGGTATATCTTATAGATATTAGGTTATGTGTATGTTGTTTTTCTTGTTATGTTATGTCTTAATAAGTTATTTGAAGCACAATGTGTTTTATTTAGTTCTTTACTTTATTTTTTATTCATGTTGTTTTCTTATGTTTTATATACTATTTAAAGTAGTTTATATGTCCATCTTGTATACTTTTGACTCCATATTCATGTGGATAGGATTAGGCAACTGGTCATGGCATAACAAGCATACCACCCCTAGGAAACTACCAAGAATATTGACCATTTTCCCCCATAGGATCAAATAGGTCAACCCCTTATAGTCAAAATCTTGTATAGGGGATTTTTATAATGGTATAGGCTATGATGTACCTCATATAGTGTCATTCCTTATGCCATTATAGTTTATTCATAGTCTATCTTGGTTCTTATGTCCTTTGGTGTCTAAGGGACCATTTTAGAGTCATTTTATGTAAGTGGTATGTCTTCATGGTGATTAATGTAGTTTGGGAATGGATAAGGTTACTAATGGAGGAGAAGATGGAAAGTGTTACAAAGACCCTATAATATTCTAATAACACTTGAATATCTTTGATTAAGAAGATCTTGGTTTTCATCTGGTTCTTCAGTGTGTTCATCTAGGCATCTTGGGTCTAGTGGCAGAATTTATGAGTAGGCACTTTGTTGATGTCACATTTTCCACTATGCCATCTGGTTCTTCAGTGTGTTCATCTAGGCATCTTGATGATTATGAAGTTTAGATAAAACTAGATGTCCCCAATGGACTCAATGGACTTCTTTGACATTGGGCTAAATATTGGCATTAGGCATCTTGTTATAGCCTCAGTCAAGGTAATATAGTTGTAATCATAAATAAATTGAATATGGTCCCTATACTTGAATATATGCAACTTTGCATAGAATTGAGACAATGTATGTGTTTTTTTAAGTGACCATACCCTAAATTTAGGGATATAAATTATGGAAAATAGGGCATTTGGGAGATAAGACATCATATATAATCTCTTCATAGATCATTTCCTAACAATGGAGATCTCTCTACATAAACATGTTTTGATAACTTCACCAATGGGAGGGATAAGCTCCTTCTCAATCATAAAGTATACCAAGGGTACCCAAATGTTGTCAACATAAGTGGTAGTGGGGTTTCCACATAGCTTATTCATCAAGGCCATTATCATCCTAATTATAGGTCAAAATTGGCTAATGGGAATATTTCCACTAAGACTAGAAATTACATGTTTCTCAAAATATAACCATGGGGCCAGAATGGTTTTGAGGTCATTTATCTTAGCTCATTCATTAAGAGTGTGTACATCTACTCAGGGCTTAAGTAACATATAATAGTTCTCAAAAATAATAGGGTACAAATAATAAATTCATTTATGAGTACTATCATTGATCATCATATCATTTTCAATTTTGAATTCTTTAAAAATAGGGAGGAGGACATCTATATAGTGTATTACCTCTAGTTTTACTATTGCATCGTGAAGGCTCACCATTTGTGCTACAACCATGTCATAATATCTTGTCTTGAAGGATGCAATTTTCTCATCCTCCTTTGTTATGGATTACATCTCTTTAATTATCCAAAATAGCTTGGACAAATTATTGTCTACAGTGTTTAATTCCATAACATCAGATACTATATCCTTAAAGACCCTTCCTTCTAAATTTGTGGTTAAGTGTAACTATGTGTCCTCTCTATTTTTATTACATGCCACCATGAATATGAGATTTATAAATTACTTATAAGTGGTCTAAAAATTACCTCTAGATTAATTTTTACTTTCTCAGATGATAATTGAGCTCTCTTTGGTTTAACTATGGTCAATTTGAGATCAAATTAGGCCTTTATGGATGCTACGGTTTATCTACAAGTCTTTTTTAGGATTTAATGGTGATAGTTTTTCGGATTCAATTGAATTTAGTGCCTTGGATTTGATTTAGACCTTTGACTTTATACCTTTTCTTTTTCATGATGATAAAATTTTTGGTTTTGTCATTTTCTACTTAGGTGGTGTCTATGTGGCATCCATTTGGCACTTTTTCAGCATTTTGATCATTAATGTTCAAAAATTAATCATTTCCATTTGAAAATTCTTCTTATTTTTAATTTGTTGGATCATATTTCATAGATAAACGTGATTCATTGATCTTGATCCTATGGGTTTCATGCCATTTGCTAATGTTTGTAATAATTCCTATAGTTACACCACTTGGTAGTCTTACAGGGCTTCCTGAGCTTTGCACCTTATCAACTCCATTAATTGGGATGCATTTGACACATGGGAATATTTTATGTCCTTTGAGGTTTCATTGAATAGTACATATAGGTCTTTCTCTATTTGATCATGTTCCTTTGATCTCACATGAGTTGTAGATCCTACAAAGGTGCATGATGTTTAAGTTAAAATTGAAACATATAAAAACTTAGGTTAAAGACTTTAGGATATGGTTTATTTCATGTTAATAAACATGATATAAACCATAGGATAAAGTATTTAATCTAAGTCTAGATCATGATAAAAGGGGGACCCTTAATAATAAAGGATTGAGTATAATATTTTTTTATCCTAAGGTTTTATCATATTAATAAATACGATAAAGAATTTAGGGTTAAAAGTTCTAAGCTAACTTTTAATATCAAGATCTTTCATTTATCATATTAAGTCGATAAAATAGACCCAAATAAGATCATGTGTCATATGGGGACCAAACATGATATTTTAGGCCAAATTTTAGTCAAATGTTTAGAAACACGACCATAATTTAGGATAAAAATTGAGCCAGGTTCATGGTGTTTATAATCTATCCCATGCAATTTTGAACTTGGTCTATGATGGGATAAATTCTAAATGAAAGGTTAATTTTATTATTAAAGCAAAAAACTCAAAACATGTTTATTATCCAAATGGGTTTCCATTAATCCTACAACATGAAGATAAAAAAGTTTAGTTATCCAAATGAGATTGTTTCCTGAGCTTGAATTTGATGGTCTCATAGATGTCAATTGTTGATCATGAAATTACAAATTTAAGCTCATAAATTATTCATAGGGGATAAAATTTGATGGTCTCATGAGTGTCAATGATAGCCTTATGGACATCAATTGATGGTCATGATATGTCAATTTTAAGCTCACATAATTAATCGTAGGGATGAAAATTAGACATTCTCATGGATGTCAATGATGCTTTTGTGTATGTTAATTGATGATTGTGAGAACATCAAATTTAAGTACCATGAATAGTAGGTCCCATAATAACTTTGAATTGATACACATCATTTGATTGATTTTGTATGAGTAGCCATAGATCATTGATTATGATTCATGTGATCAAGCGAGATTGTCTCTATGGATCAAAGTATCCAATTAATTAGGTCTACCTCACTTTGTTCGATCAATGTTTCCTAATTAAAATGGGTCTTTGATCCTATAAATAAGCACATAGTTTAAGTTAGGGCTTAGGGGCATATAAGACTCAAGTTAAAGTCTTAAGAATAATGTTCATTTATGTTAATAAACAAAAATGGGGCCTTAGTACTAAGACATTAATTTAAATTGTAACAAGAGGGACCATGGTAGTAACAAAGGTCAAACCAAGCTAAGAATGTAATAAAATGACCTTGAAAACATTAAAATTAGACCATGCATAAATAAAAGAGAACAAGGGGAAAATATATAAATGGGACCAAGCATATAATTTTTAGGCTATGGTTTGGTCATGTTGAAAAACATAAATAAGCTATGGTATAAAATTAATTTTCAATCCATAGCATTTTTAAACTACTCCCACTAATTTTATTCCTATCAATTTTGAATTTGGTCCTAAATCTTATGCTAGGGTTTTTGAATGAGTGTCTTAGGAAGCTTGAAGATAGATTCAATTCAATTTTTAAATAGACTAAAGGCAAGTAAAAGATCATATAAGATAAAATCATTAAAATTATGAAACCCAGACATTGTCTACCTCCCATGAACATCTATTAGAATTTTAACTTGAAATAAGAAGATCCAAAATTAGAAAAATTTAGACAAGGTTAAGCTAGAGCTATGAACAAGCAAAACCAACTAGAACATGGGGTGGATGATCTTCAAATATCAATAATGTGAAAACATATAATGACACCCTGATCAAGTGAATTTTTAATGTTAAGGTAAAAATTGAAAATTTTGACACATGGGTCCCAAATTTTTAGAAATAGGGGTATGTTAGCCTCAACAAATTATGACTTCCATGGGAAATATAGTAATATGTTATAATTCTGAGACTCTAGTTTAGTCAAATAACTAGATTACTTATCCTACTTTATTAGTACCATTATCAAGATTAATTCATGGTTAAAACAAACCTTGCATCTATAGAATTAGGATCAAACATCAAAACCTAACTATGTTGTGTATGTGTTTTGATTCCACTTATTGTTTATCATGGGATTTAAGAGAAAATTTCCAAGTATAATGTCCTCAATCATTAACATTGAATTAATTCATGTTTGTATATTCATTAAGAGCCATTATTTAGCTTAGGGAAGGTTTGGGCATTATTCTACTACAAGCTTGTTGTCCATAGACCTGATAGAGATGCATTTGGTTCCACTCAAGGCCTTGCTCCACTACCAACCAGGAGTCCATATCCCTAATAGAGATTAACATAATCACCTTTGCTTGGAAAACTTTTTTTTCAATAATATCTTATTCTTTATATTTTTTAGATCTTTTAGGATTGTTAGAAAAGGTTGGGAAAAAAGTTATCTAGGTTTAGGTATTTGGTCAAATGTTTGATCCTTAGACAATCACCTATGGTTTTAACTTTGTCCCAGGCAAGGATATTTGTTAAGTGAAAACATGATTGTGCCTTAATAATTTAATTAATAATACCACATGTGGAATTCTTCTTGAAACCAAATTTAGATAAAAATAATGTTTAAATTCTCATATAATAGTTGACCTACCATTCCTTACTAGTTTATTTAAACTATAACATAAGATTTTATTTCAAACCCATGATCAACAAATACTTGAGATTCATACCTACATTTCTAAACTATGGAGTTCCTAAGTATTTAAGGTGAAATTTGAGTTGAGGGATGTCCAAAGGACATATTACAAGAAAGGAACCATGCATATAATGCAAACACACAAAAAATAAATAAATAAAGGAAAAAATAAAGGAAAATCAAAAAAATATACACAAACATATGTACAAATAAGGGATAGGAAAGAAAGAACAAAAAGGAAACTAAACTAGCCTACCTAATCTAGCTTTAACTATTCTAACATTTTACTCCATGAAGACCATAAGAGGAGTAGTAGAAAATTAATGCTTGAGATACTACCCATTGGTGGGCAAAGTGAATTTATCTTCTTGTATGTCTTTCAGTTTGAAGGTGTTGTTTTCAAGTGTCTCAACAATCTGATAGGGACCTATCCACAAAGGTGTGAACTTCCCATGTTTACCCTTAGGTTTAGATGATTTATCCCAGAGAAGAACTAGGACTCCTTGCCTGAATACCTTTATCTTTGATCACTTGTCAAACCACCTTTTAATTATGGTTTGGTGCCTCATAAAGTTGGAAAAAGCCTCTTTTCTGGCATCTTCCATCTAAACAATGTATAATAGTCTTGAATTCTAATTCTTGAGCACCTTCCATATACTCTTGTATGAACTAATATGTTGGTAGCTTAAGTGTAATGGGGAATATGGAATCTTGGCCATACACTAGTAATAAGGGTGATTCTTTGAGATTCCACTTTAATCTTGTTATATCTACCCATAGGGCATATTTGAGAAGCTTGTGCCACATTCTAGGTTTGTCTATAGTAGATTTATTTATTGTTTTCATCAAGTTCTTATTAGTTGATTTAGATACACCATTACCTTAAGCATAATGGTTGGATGAGAGCTTGAGATTAATACTATTATCATATCCCCATTCTATTATTTCAATGGATATGAAAGAAAATCCATTATCACATACTAGAGATATTAGAGTTCTAAATTTGGTGTACATGTTTTCTTCTAAAATCTGATCAGTTCTTTAGTTCTATACTATTTAGTGGTCATTACCATAGTCCATCTGGTGTAGTAGTCAGTGGTAGTTAGAATGTATTTGTGACCCTATTATTAATTGTGGTTGATTACCTCCATGAAATCTAGTCCCTACTAGGCAAAGGGTTTATCCACCATAACTAGCTTTAGTGGCATGGTTTCCTTAGGCTATTTGTGCTAAATATTTGACATGAATGGAATTGCCTTACATGATTATGTGCATCCTTGATGGTGGTGGGATATTAATAACTAGATATAAGTATTTTATGAGTTTTTTTCCTTCCAAATGGATTCTCACTTCCCAATTTCTCATGAAAAGTTCTCATGATCTCATTTTCTTCTTCTTAGGATACACACCTAAGATAAATGCTTTCAATTTTTTTTCTATACAAAATTCCATCTTTAATTAGGTAGTTTTTTACCTTAAGTATTAGGGATCTTATTTACTCCCTAATCAACCCTTCAGGACAAGTGATATTGATCAGTAGATGGACAATTAGATCATACCAATCATTGATTGAAAACTTTCTTTTTCAACCTACATGACAATTTACTTGGGGTTAACATTGACTATAATTTGAATTAAATATTGGCACATTACCAATTTTTTAGTCTTTATCTTATTGTCATATTTATGAATAATAGACATCCACTTACCTCTCCTTTCTCCTAGTTCATTCTAGCTGAACATGAGCTTGGTGGTAGGGTCAGGTAAGATAACATGCACCTTATTCCTAAGAATGTAATGCCTACATTTATTTACTACTTTAACTAATGCACATGCTTGCTTATCAATAAAATAATAATTTAACTCAGTATTCTTAAAATTGGTGCTCATTATAGCAAGTAGATGGTCACATCCATCAATTTTCTAAGTTAATACTACAACAATAGTATGCTCAAAGGCAAAAGAGTAAAGGTAAAAATCCTTGGAGAAATATGGGATTATTAGGATTGGATCTTGACCAATTGCCTCCTTGATGTTCTTAAAGGCTTTCTTAGATTATTATTTCTAGGTGATTTTGACATCCCTTTTCAGCATGTCATTCAATGGTTTGATAATTTTTTCAAAACTAGAAATAAACTTCCTTACAAAGTTAATTTTGCCAATGAATGATTTCAGTTATTTATTACTATTAAGAGGCTAATAATTTGATATATCATCTACTCTATCTATATCTATAGATATTCCCTCCTTTGTAATGACATGTCCTAATAATTTACCCTCAGTAACACAAAATATTCTCTTCTTAGAGTTGAGAGAAATTTCATACCTTCTACACCTTTCAAATAATAGCTATAAATGCATGATGTGGTCCTCCCTCTTTTTAGAAAAATAGTCAGATCATCATGTATATAATAATGCATTTACCTACCAAACCTTGGAAAGAATGATCCATGGCTTTGTATAATGTTACCCCTATGTTGATCAGTCTGAATGGCATCCTCTTGTATGCAAATGTACCCCACTTGGTAGTAAAAGTAGTCTTCATCCTATCTTCTTAATTCACCAATACCTGGTTATACCTTAAAAATCCATCAAAAAATGACATCATAGAATAACTAGAAACACTTTGTACAACTTGGTCTAAATAAGGCAAAGGATAGTTCTCCTTTTTAGATGACTTATTTATATTCTTAAAATCAATGCATGGTCTTATTTCACCATTTTTTTCCTGACTGGGACCAAATTGGCATCCCAGGTAGAGTACCTAATTGGAAATAAAATATTGGCATCCAACAACTTTTTGACTTATTTAAAAATAATTGGTTATAAAATAGGGTTGATAGGCCTCTAATTTTGTCTAAAAGGTTTGTAGTCATTCTTCAAGGGTATGTTATGGGTGATGACTTTTAAATAAAAAATGTTCAAGTTATCACAGGAACATGCTATTATGTCTTTATAGTTTATCAGCAAGTCTTTGGATTTTTTTCTTCAATGTTCATACATGTTGTTCCAATATCAACTAGCTAAGGTTGATCTTGAGGTCTAAGATCAATTACATTTTAAACCTTCCCACTTGCTTTGGGAATCCTAGTGTTATTAGCTATATTATCCTAATCAAATAATCTCTCCAAAGGAATCATACCTTTTGGAATTTTTTTTCATTTAGATGAATGAATTTATTCTCAAATATGTTACCTTCTCCAAGATTATTCTCATTAGCCTCATCTATGACATAAGCTTCAAAACCCCTTAAATTGGCCATAAAATCTAGGATTTGTTGGTCATCATTAAAAACCTCTAAATGGTTTATGTTATTTGGAACCAAAGGACATGAAACTAGCTCAATACTAACATTTTGAGAGTAATGGTTTGGCATAAGATTGGTCACAGTTGAGGCAATCTCATTAGTAGCCTTGTTTTCTTCCCTAGGGATGGAAACAATGTTAAAATCATCAAAAGATTCTAGAAAATCCTAGATTCTAAACTTATATCTCTTGAGATATGTTAATTTACACTAGTACCTACTCCTCACCTAATTGACTACAATTTTTGAATCACCATGAACCAATATTTATTTCAATTTGTACTTGATGGAAAATTTTAAACCTAAAATCAATGCTTCATATTCTATAAGATTATTTGTGCATGGAAATTAGAGTGTATAACAAGCATGATATTAATTACCAATACGATTGGTTAGGACAACTCCTACTCTGGACCCAGACTTACATCTAGCCCCATCAAAAACTAGATTCCACAATCTAGGAACAATATGGTAAGGCTTAGAATCACATACCTTGGTAGTTTCAAGAGTGAAAAATCCCAAATCAGAGTCAACTAAGTTCATCTTTTCATTCAAAACATTGTACTCTATGATCATGTCCTTTATCCAAATCTCTATTTCCACTCTGATATGATTTAAGACTCCTTTTCATGGTAGCCATAAATATAAACAATCAGAGGACATATATATATATAGGGCCTTTATCTACTCTCAACTTAATAGCAAGCCATAAGCATCAAGAATGTCTACCACCTGGATGTCAATAAATTTTTGGACTCTAAGCTTAGAGGCAAGTTTCATATGAACATTTTACAATTCCCCAATTACATTAAGTAACAACTCTATCATATTTAATAGGAGTCAATCCAAGTTATTTATAAATACCTTCTGGCATAATGTTTATGGATGCACCAAAATATAACAAATAGTTATGTAAATTATTACCAAACATTATAATAGTAAGTAGAAAAAGTTGGGATTTTATCTTATCTTTATATATGGAAACTTGGCATTGTTAATTTTGGTTGGCCTACTAAGAGTTTTAGATAAGGACTCCAACAACAGGTCTCTTTGCTTAGTGATCTGCATTAATTCATGCAATGTAATATTAGCCTTAGTTTTTTTCATGCCTTCCATAATATTATACCTAGTTTTATTAGAAGAATTGAATGTATCATTAATATGTTTAGAAGTACCTCCCTTTGGAGGCTCTAGGTTATTATCCAAGGTAGTATCTAGAGGAGTGCCAAAGTTATTTGTGGGTATTTAAGTAGTCATGGGTTGCTTCTGCTCTCTATTTCTTAGAGAGTAGGTCTTCTTTAGGAACTAAAAAAAATCATAAACTTTTTTAGGAATATCATCAAGTTCATTATCTTCTTGGAAAGGTAATTCAAACATATCAACTATGAAGGCTTGGTTAGTATATTTGGATCATGATGTACCTACACCATTATCTTTATTAGGAACTACTTCAAATGTATCCAAATCTTGTTGAAAGGCCTCAAAACATTTACAAAATTCAATGCAATTTGTAAGCAATCAGAATTTCATGATGTACATGAATTAATACTAGATTAAATAACATAGAGCACACCTACATTTTTGATTAGGTATACACTTGTTAAGCAGGAGCATGATCAATATGGGGATTTTCCTAACCTGATTAGGGGATTACTTGTATCACTTGTCATAACATATCATGCCAGGAAGGGTTATAAAGCCTAAAATATAACACAATCACATAATAACCATAAAATATACCTATGATTTGATATTTCACTTATGCTAACAAATAAGAGAGTAAACTATTCTAATACCAAGAAAAGTAAACTAATCTAATGCACACCAAATCTTGTGTCACAAATTGGGGATTAAAAAAAAATAAATAAATAATAACTAAACTAAACATGCATAGGAGACACATAATCATGTTAATGTATACAAAATCCTAATATATGGAAGAGAAGAATACATATTGCATTTTCTATCTACTCTTACAAAGGAGAAATAAATTTAGGAATACTTAACTTTGAAGATGAACCTATTGAGCCTCAATCTCTCCCTTGGCCAAGGTATTTCATAAGATATTATTATGGTTTGTAAGGATAACCAAGATAAATCAGCTCTAGGATGCATAACCTACCTAAGCATCTAAAAGACTTCTCCACAAGACAAGATCAGAGCTCCAAAGAAAGTATTGAACCCTAAATCTTTATTCCTCAAGTAGAATGGTCAATAAGTAGATGTTCATTTACACTTATTCACTTAATTCAACTTTCTCTTCTTAATAATGATAAAAATGAACTTGTATATATAGGTAGATCTTACCTAATAAATTTAAGACATGTTGGTTATACTAGGTTAATTTGGTTGACCTATCACATTTTTGGGCTAACTCACTAGGTTTATGCTAGGTCAACCGAGAGGCTAACAAACTAAAAGAGCTAAAGCATCCCCAAAACACATTAGGTCAACTAGGTCGACCGATTTTGTTGAATAGGTCAAAAGGGTAAAAAAGAAAGAAGTGAAGGAATAAATCATGACAATGATTGGAATGGATAAGAAAGAGATAAATAAGCTTAGGGTTCAAGGTTTTAGGATACAAGTGTGTATATGGCAAGTGGAAAAAGGAACAACAATCTTTCGAAGCATCAATGGTCTACCCACCCCTTTCTTAGTATACCCATTAGGGCATGAACTTAGAGAGATTGAGACTCGATAGATAAAAAGTGTTAGTAATCAATAAAAAATTGAAAATATTATGTGTAAATATATGCCCTAACTGAAGCTCATCATGTGTTATGTAAGTGTAACACAAGATGGTGCTTCAGGATAGAACATGATAACACACAATGTTGATGCTAAGTATGGTGTCGTAAGCCAAAAATAAGATAAATGAAAGGACATAATTGAAAAACACATAAATTTAACTTACCTTAATGTTATAGATAAAGAAGAAGAATGTAAGAAGGTAAAGGTGTCTAATGTAAACCACACTAGGTGAATGTGTAGATGTTAGTGCAAAAAATAGCCAAAAATTGAAATTTTTAGAAGATAGACATATATTAGTGGAAAATAATCTCTATGCCACCATGAGTCCAATGTATCTTACTATTTGTAAAATGGATGAGCAAAAACAAGGATATGAGCAAAACAAGAAATCTAAAGGAAAATAATTGAAGAATTTAAATTGTTGAAAAGTGGTTTTAAATAGGAAAAATAGATGTCATTTTGTTATTTTTAATTGTAAGAGAACAAAAAAAGGGATTTGGAGATAAAATGAGCTAGGATGATGAGGGAATGACATATTAGGTGAGAGGGAGCTCCATGAGTGATAGAAAGTGTACTACAAGTATGCATCTATGAATTTCAAACCAATTTTTGAAATTTGTATTGAATTAAGTGAATTTTTGATAAAATTTGATTTTAAGCATTTTTATATGTCAAAATTGAGCAAAGTTAGATTCTAAGGGTAGTAAATATGATGATGGGAAATGGGTTTGAAAGAAATAGGGAGAAAACAAGAAAAATCCACATTTTTAGTAAAATATATTGGGTTAGCACACAAAATGTACTAGGTCAAATAAGTTGACCTAGTAGCTTAAATTAGGGTAAAAACCCATATGGTTGACCTAGTTGGTATAGGTCAACCTAGTGTAATCTGCAATCTAAGACCTAGTAGAAAAGTGTCTAGTTGGTCTATAAGGACCAAAATGGAAATATAACACTAGGGAGAAGAATATAAGAGGAAAAATAAGAAATTTAGGATAAAATAAGACAAAAATAAGGGAATTTTGGTCAAACTAGGTTGACCAAGGAACTAGAATAACCATGAAAAAGTGTGTCAAAAGCTGAAAGAGGGCTATAATGGTTCGAAATGAACAAAGAATGGCAAGAGGGACCAAAATATGATAAAATGGATAAAAATAAATAAGTTATGCTTGTTTTTTATTAAAAAAAGAATGTATAAAGAATGTATTGTGATTATACATGACATGGAAGAACTAATACATCATTTATTATTTCTTGATTGTAGAGATGACCATGGTTTTGAAGGTTTTTAAATATGTCTTGGTTGTTAGATTTATTAGATAGGTTGATAGACAGAGATAGAGCTATATTGATATACCTATGTCTAGGAGGTGTATCAAATATGTGTAGGATCCCCCTTAGTGTGGATGTATTGGTCATGTTACTTGGTTATTAGGAATGGCTAACCAACACCTTCAAATGGAAGGTGGATGGGGATGTGATAGAGGTGGATATCAGACTTGAAGATGTCCATGTTATCCTAAAACTACCTATAGTAAGAGCACCAATGATCATAGGGATACCAAATAACATAGAAGAGAGGAGATCCTTAGTCATGTGGGCTATAGGCTTAGAGATGATATTGTCAGGGTGGAGACTGAGTATGAAAAATGTGTATATATCACATATTCTATATCTTTAGAAGGTGGTGATAGGCCTTGTGACATAGTGAGTACTTTGTCATAAGTTCAATGGCAAGGTACCACTATATGTGGTAGCCTTGAGAAAGATAATGCTAGAGGATGGAGTATCATATGATCTAGGTTCTATCATCTAGGTCTATCTTATTCATTATCTATCTGAGATGTGGGTTAGTGGACATAAGACCTTAGAACTGATCATACTATTGATATCATGGATATATAAGATATTTCCTATGTATCATCCAATTGGGTCTCCCCATGTTGTCGATGATAGGTTACCTTGAGTGAGGAGATAAAGGGAGGACCAAGTAGTTTGGGTTTTGCCCCATGTACTAGCCCTATAAATGATGAGACACACTGACATAGTATGGCAACCATATGAGTATTTAGTAACTACCTAAGAGAGTTGACACATAGCTGGACTAGTGTTAGATAGGAGAGAGGTGATAAGACACTAAAGATGGTAGAGAGAGCCACATCTAGTGGCATGGGTGATAGGGTAGATGGGTCTACCTCATCCATAAACACAAATACTCATACCTAAGTAGTGGAATCATCATTTAAGAGAGCCACAAGGAAGAGGGGAATTAGACCACTGATAGTGAGATTGACATTGAGGCCATGTTAGGAATGACCATGGATTGGTTAGGCATGATGAGGGGTAGATAAAAATGAGGTGGAGATAGAGGTAGAGATACCAAATGTACCACCCTAGTTCCATAGAAAAATGAGACCCAACCATCGAGGACATGGCATTGATGGAGGTAGGAGAGAGTGGAAACCATCATAATCCTTAATGAGTTAGCAAAGGAGCCAAAGGGGAGATATATGAGAGAGAAATAATGCTTAAGCATAGGCTGAGATAGATTGAGCCATGATAACTAGGTTTGAGCTAAAGAGGAAACCTATAGATGAGGTATTACAAGGTTTTGCAGATAGGGAGAATGTGTTAGGTGGTTGTGTAGATGATTAGACCATAGGAGTTAAAACATAGCTAGGTAAGAAAAATATGATTGATTTATTGCTTATGTTTGGAAATAAATAGATAGATAGATATTATGAGATATTAAAGTGATCTAACATCCATCTAGTTTTAATTTTTAGGCATACCTAAGGATGAAGAGGAGAGATGGGGGTCCTTAGTTAAGGAAACACTCTATGACATCCTATATGAGAATCTATAGCTGTATGACCCTTTGATACTAGAGGATCCAAGTTTACCATTTACCCCAGCTTAGGTGAGCTAGTATAGATTAGTAAGAGAGGTCATGAGGTATATAAAAATATAGAGAGAGAGGGTGCAACCACTAGTAAAGATGGGTGCAAGGGAGAGGTAGTCTTAATAGGCACTATTTTATGAGAGAGATATGCATCTAGATATAGTGACATAGATGATGTAGGCATATATGATGATGCAGACCCAACTGGTGAAAACAAATGTAGTAACCTAGACTAAGTTGGTGTAGGCACATGTGTAGATAATATGCCTATATGGATAGGTAGAGACATTGAGATCTTAGACTACCTCATTATAGAATACTATTTGGAGGATTCAAATTGAGGCCTCAGTAAGTAGCATGGCTAGGTTATGAGATAGACATGATGGAGCCTAGCCCTAGAGCTAGAGCATTTATATGATTGTATATGTTGTATCAGACTCTTGAGATACACACACACACACACACACATATGTATGTATGTATGTATATATATATGTATGTATGTATGTATGTATGTATATATATATATATATGTATGTATATATATATATATATGTATATATATATGTATATATATATATATATGTATGTATATATATATATATATACACACACATACATACATACATATATATATATATATATATATATATATATATATATATATATATATATATATATATATATATATATATATATATATATATATATATATATATATACATACATACATACATATATCCAAAGCATCCAAAAACAAAACCATCATAAAGACAACATACACAACCAACAACAATATACCAAAATTATATAGCATATATATATATATATATATATATATATGTATGTATGTATGTATGTATGTATGTATGTATATATATATATATATTTATATATATATATATATTTATATATATATATATATATATAATACATACATACATACATACATACATACATACATATATATATATATATATATATATATATGTATGCATGTATATATATATATGTATGTATGTATGTATGTATATATATATATATATATATATATATATATATATATATATATATATATATATATATATGTATGTATGTATGTATGTATTATATATATATATATATATATATATATATATATATATATATATGCTATATAATTTTGGTATATTGTTGTTGGTTTTGTATGTTGTCTTTATGATGGTTTTGTTTTTGGATGCTTTGGATATATTTCTTTCTATCACATGTATTTAGCTTTGTTGTATATGCTATAGGAAATATATGTGATGTGGTTTCCTTTCTAGTACTATGAAAAACACATGCATGGTTAAAAAAAAATAGGTGAAAAGACTTGGAAAAATATAATCAATAAAAAATTCATGAAACACTAATTCAATCTACGAAATGTATAATAACATGAAAAATAACTAAGTATAAAGAACCAAGAAATGGAAAACAAGATGGTAAAAATGGGATTTGTTTTCAAACTAAAGTGAAAGATTTTTTGCACTAAATTAAAACAAATAAAATCATATTAAATATCATGTTGGGAAGTATGACCATAAATTAATAAAATGGAAGGTATGAAGAAGGGTACATATGGTAAAAAAACAAATTAAAAATCAATGAAAACTTGGTCTTCAATTTATTACTCTAATTCAAGCCAGGAAGTATGAAAAAATTTAGGAAATGGTTAAAATATTACATGCACTCAGAAAATAATAAAACAAAAGGAAAAATAAAAATAAAGTAAGCATAAAACATACTAATTCAAGCTGGGAAGCATGTCAAATGATGTGTAGCCTCATAATCAATCAAATATTATCTCATATTTGACACATGTAATTTAATTGTGACTTGATTATTGGAAAACTTTGTGAGGAGGGTTGGGTCCTGTCCAAAGTCTTACACTACAAATCAATAAAGGGAACACCACTTGATGTGGAATAAGCATGAATAACCAAGTACACTAGGGATGAGGGTAATTGGATGTAAATGATGGTGATTTTGAGGGATGTTGGGTCCTATCTACAGTCTTATAAAGCAACTCATAGATAAAAAGCCCAATGGGTGTGATGAAAAATAAAATCACTATCTCTCAAGAAAAAATATGAATAAAAGGAATGAAAAAGGGAGTGAAAAATAAAATACTTTTTCATCTTAGGATAAAAAATTAGGAGGCAAGAGGCATACTAAGGACATGAGAAGACACTAAGTGACTAGTGGTCATCTATGTACAAAAGAAACCTATTTCCTATAGACACAAAGCTTTATAGATAGATAAGTGTGCTACTATGATCAACTCATGAAGGTATATTGGTAAAATGAAAACTAAAATGGACCTACCTCCCCATGATGTGTTTCCCACCCCTTATGACCCCTTATAGAGTCATCAGTCTACTATGAAGATTAGGTACTTGCATGAGGATGTAGGTAGCACTAGAATATATTTTTTTCAATTATCTTCTTTTAATCTACTATCCTACCTCACCCCAAAGGACCTCAACTCTATCATAAGCCCAATCATGGAGTTTGATCTTTGACTAGAAGAAGGATATGTGCTCTTAATCATGTCTTTTAGTTTGATTTAACTTTTAAGATATTGCATATTTTTGCCTTTTGATATCATTTCCTTTTGTTTAAATTATTTGGATTTTAACTTTCTATTGAAGATATTTTTTTAAGATTCCTCCTCCTTATAGACTTGGAATGACCAATCATGAGATATATAGTGATACACATGAATGATTTAGAGGCTAAGGCTAAATAAATCTAAGTAACCAAAGATAAAACACTAACTATGACACTTAGGCTTAACAATGAACAAGTTTGTGATCTCAAGTCTCAACTATGTATATGCTTAGTTTACAAAAAAGGAATAAGGAAAAAGGATATCCAAAGGTGGACTAGTAAAAGGAAATAGTAATGAGAAAGACTATTTGCTAATTGGTCACATGGTAAAAGGAGACAATAACCAAAGGGAACTGGGTACGTATAACCAAGTCACCATGATGATTATCTATGAAAATTAGGGATAAGAAAAAAAAATCATGAAGATAAAAGTAAAAAATAAGAAAAATATGGTGATTTTTTTAGGGATGTCAGCTCCTCTTCATGATCTTACAAAGAAACTCATAAAAGAGAGACCTATGAGGGATTCCAAAACAAGAATGGTAAGTGGAATGAAATAAGAAAAATAAATGGTAATTTTGTGAGGATTGTCGGGTCATATCCATGGTCTTACAAAGTCACTCACAAGATAAAAATCCAAGGGATGCAACAAGAAGAAGAGTAAAGAGAAATATAAAGTAATGACAAAGAAGGACAATCATATGTGAAAATTAAATGACAAAATAAGTAAGGACTATAGTACAAAAAAGAAGTTCACTATATAACATAAGAATGCCAAATATCAAATGATATAATCATATATATGAAAACAAAATTGGAGCATATGTCAAATCCAAAATGTTAAAGAATCATGAATGTGCTCATAAGTATTGTTAAATCTATCGACACACATAATCCAAGATATCAGATAAATCTATATGAAGCTGAATATGAACTATTGCTAATGTCTTGTCAATCTTTGTTGAATACTAGGCAAATACTTCTTTTCTAATATCCTAAAATAAAAAAGTAGGAATAATCATTGGAGCATGTTAAGGAAAGAAATTGGGAAAAATATGGTTAAAAGAATGCATGGGAATAATATCTATGGGATATGCAAGAATTAATGGTGAAGAAGGATCCATGGGTGAAGGAGGGTCTACGGGTAGAGAAGGAACCATAGGTGGAGGTACAGAAGGTGGTGAAGGGACCACATGAGGTGTAGCTATGGGATAAGAAGGGGGAGCCTTCTTGTGATAATTACTTGTGGGAGTAATGTTAGAAGGTCTAGGAATAGCTATAAGATGGTCCTTAATATGTTGAAGGATATGACAATGATGAGTGTGATGTGTGCCACATTGGTGCCTTAGATAATACCTCTCACCATAATTAGGTATATATTCAATAAGGATCTTTGGAGGAGGGAAGGTAGTGTCTATTTATGGGGAAGAAAGATGTAAGGTATCAATTTATTGTCACAACTTATGACAAGGGTAGAAGAGTGATTGTTTATCCCATGGAAGAAATAGATATGCTTTTGAATGATATTCAAATGAGTTGGAGAATAATTTTGGATAACACAATATGTTTGAGAAGGAGGTGTGGTGTCGATAGGTTGAGAATAGATGAAATCCACAACCCTTTGCATATTAGTCATGCTAACCACATTCTCTTTAAATGTTAGTTCAATAATATTTTCTACATTATTGGTGGAAGGGGTGGGTTTGTCTTGGATTTCTTGAATAGGTTGATGATTAGGTAAAGGATCTTTATATATAGCTAAATGAACATTTGTTTGATTCAAGGATTGAGATTTATCATGATTTTTGTAATCCTTGAGAGAATTTTCATAATATTTTTGACTCTTTTAAATGATAGAATCATGATCAAAATTAATTCCAAGAATTAAGTCCATAGCTAAATTATGAAGTTATCTAAAGGTCTCATGAGAGTGACCCCAACTAGCATGAAAGCAACAGAACTTGATAGTATTATACTAGGTTTTCATAGGATGAGTAGGGTCAATCTCTTAAAGAATTGGCTTAGGTAGACATTTAAGCAATTAAACTAAGGAAAGAGGTTTATGAACATTAATGTTATATGGTGAAGATAAATGAGGATTAGTATATTTTTGAGAAGGAGGACTGGTTCTAAAGGAGCATGAATGATAGTTTGAACATTTTGAATTTTATCATATGAATCAGTAACACCATCATTGGTAATATTGTGGTTTTTTTTTTAAAGTAATAGATAAGGACTCATGGAAGGTTGGGGTGGCTCGAATTGATGTATAAGGAAATCTTTTCATTTTTCTTAGTCAATGTCCTCCTCCAAGGTACATGGAGAGAGGGTGTGGACTCAATATTATAATTTAGGAGAAAGAGCATATGTAAAGAGATGAAGAGATTATCATTGACCATGTTATGTTCACACTTATTTGAAAAAATATTATATTTTTTAACAAAGGCTTGGGTGGTTTAATTTTCATTTTATTTACAATTGATGAAATGGTTCAAAGTATTTTCAATAAGATCACTACTTTGGAAATCTTGTACTAAAGCATTCATTAAATCCTCCAAACTAGTAATAGAATGAGGTCTAAGTTGATTATACTAATCCAAGGCATCACCTATGAGGGTTTTGGTAAGGAGTTTGGTAACATCAAAGGTATTGAAATTGACCCAATCCTTATAAAGATTTCCAAATGTCTTAAGATGAAGGGTAGGATTAGTTGATCTATTGTAATAAATTGTAGGTGTTATACCTCTAATGTCAATGTTAGTAATTTGAGTAGTGAGAGGTTCATTTTGTAGATTCTTGATGGATTTATTAACTAAATGAGGTTGAGGAATGAGATTTCCTTGAGAATATTGAAGAGGGTGAGGATGGACACTTTGGTTGTATGTGCCCCAAGTTATTGGTTAATGATTGGATTGAAGATTAATAAGGTGGTTCTACATTCACATCATTTGATTCATATTATAAGATTGGAATGTGTTCATTTGATTGAGATTTCTCAATAATAGTTTATGAGTTTGATTAATTTTTTTAGAAGAAGTAGTATTGGTTTTTGTGCTCATATTAGTGGCTTGGGTACCACTATTAGTGTTGATATGATGTTGACAAGATCTATGAGAATTTGAGGCACTAGTGGAAAAATTTTCTTGTGAAACAAAAGATGGAATAGTAAATGGTTGAGAGGAAGAAGCACTAGAATCATGAGTTTCCTCAATAGTAAACAATAAACTAGTGGATGGATTAAGGATAGTGGGTCTTATGAGACACCCATTAGATGTAGAACCTACCATGTTAGTTGAGATACTAGGCATGGAGGTAGAAGAAGTTAAGGAAGAATATGTCATGGCATAAGAAGGAGTAAATATTAAAGGAAGAGGTTGAGAAGCAAATAAATAGTTACCCCAAAATCTAGTTGAGAAAGTGGGAGTAGGAGAATGAGGTTCTTTAACTTGACAACTAATCATAAGGTTATAGATGGTGGAAGGATCCTTCCCTCTATGTTAAGAGAATTCTGTGAAACATAAAATTATTTTAGGAGTATAATATAACTCAATATAATCCTCTAAGAGAAGAGGAGGGTTTTGATATAAAGAGGTATGGGAAGGGGTCCCATAATCCATCATGTGAGTTACAATATGAACATTACTAGCATTCTTGAAAGGAACCCTACTTTGTCTATGGGAGACCCTATTAGGATTGGTAAATTCTATCATGTATGTTAACTAAAATTTAGTGTTATCACCAAATATATACTCCATGATGAAAGGAGAAATAGCAAGATGAGAAATTAAAGAATTGGAAAGTGACTAAAATAGAATTAGGTCAACTTGATTGACCTAGTAAAAAAATAGGGACTATAAAAATATATAAATTCCATAAGATTGACCTAGTATAGAGAATAGATACTAAAAAAATGGGGGAAAATATTTTAGATAGTGATAGGTCAACTAGGTTAACCTAGTGCAGTGTACAAGGGCTGAAAATGATGTTAGCTTGATAGGGTCAACCTAGTATAATGAATAGGAAGTAAGAAAAAGAGCTGATAATAAGTTTGTGAAATGAAACAAGATAATTTGTAGTTGATCAAAGAAATTAAATGTTGAAAATAAATATATACTGAATTGAATTGATGTAGGCCAATCCAATTGATGCATATAAAGCAAAACCTTGCACCAATGCTGGCTAATGCAAGTTCTTTCACACATAATTGAGCAAAGAGCAAGCAGACAACTTAGAAAGTAAAGCTATATAATTTTTCAACTTAGAATGTTAATTAGATTATTAAGAATAATTTTAAATGATAGGGAGTTGGTTGTAATTAAGGTACTAAATAAAAATATATGTAAGGTTTTAGGTGAGTTTAGGATGAAAGGGACTATAGTGGTAATGATATAGGCTTGGTATTGGGGCCTACCCCCTCACTTCACACACTACATTAATAAGGGTGTTGGGTGGTTAGCCAGAATATACCATTAACCACACTTTATACTTGACTAGAGCATCAAGTCAGCTTCGCCCTTGGTGATGAAATATAAGTAGGTTGGCTTGGGTAGTCAAATGTTAAAATTCTTGCTAATTTTATGTGATTTGGCCATGTGTGAATAAAATAAAAATAGTGAAACTAAGTTATTAATTAAAAACCTCTTAGTTAGACTATGTGAACTATTTTAAGCATGCAAACAATTAAAATAAAATATGTGATTAACATACAAGGTGAAATTCAACATTGAAATAAGGTATAGTGAAAAGACTATATGCATAACATACAAAACTAAGTTGACAGGGATGAGATAGTACTATTGAAGACATTGTCTAGAAAACCTACTAGGTCAACTACGTTGACCTAGTTATTTCAAACAACACACAAAACATAAAATTGAGTCGACTAGGTCGATCTAATTAGATGTGCAAGGGTAGTTTTTAAGACTACGAACTTGAAAGGAAAGTAAAAAATAGAAAGAGATAGAGAATAAAAGATTGAGCTTGATGGTTTAGAGATAGAAATGAAGGAGATTTTTGATCAAGAACCTTAAATAAAACTAATCCAATCTATATAACTAGATCAACTTGGTTGATTGACCTATATAGAAACCTTATATAGAAGCTAAAAAAGTGTACTAGGTTGACCTAGTCGACCTAGTAGGTTGAACTAGGCGTCTGATAATCTAGATACCTATACTAGGTTGAGATGATTGATTAGACTATATAGGAACTTGTTGTAAAGTGGTTAAAAATGTGCTAGGTCAACCTAGGTGACTTAGTAGGTTGAAATAGAAGTATAAAAGGTGTTTAAAAACTATATTGGGTCAAGCTAATTGATATAGTTTCTTGTTCTTGCACATAGATAAAAATAAATGAGTCGATAGAATTTAACCAATATGTCAAAATATATGATAGAAATGTTGACAATTAATGAAATAAGTGAAAGAAATATTGTAAGGGTTAGTTTCATGTTGGGTTCACCAAAATGTATACAATCAAAATTGCATGACGTACATGAATTAATCTTAGATCAGATAAGATAGAGCACATCTACACTTCTAATTGGGTATACACTTGTTAACTGGGAGCATGACCAATATGTGGATCCACTAGACCCAATTAAGGGATCACTTGTATCACTTGTCACAACATATCATGCTATAAAGCATTATAAATCCTACAGTCTAACACAATCCCACAACAACCCTAAAAGAGTCCTATGATTTGATATTTCACTTATGCTAACAAATAAGAGAGTAAACTATTCTAATAATAATAAAAGTAAACTAATCTATTGCACACCAAAGCTTGTGATAAAGAGTGGGGTTTAGATCAAAATAAATAAACAAAAACTAAACTAAGCATGCATAGGAGACATATACTCATGTCAATGTATACAAAATCCTAGTACATGGAAGAGAAGAATACATACTACATTATCTATCTACTATTATAAAGGAGAAATAAAGTTAAGAATACCTACCTTATAAGACTAACCTATCGAGCCTCAATCTCTCCCTTGGCTAGGTTGCTTCATAAGAGATTTTTATGGTTTATAAGGATAACCAAGATAAATCACCTCTAGGTTACACAACCTACCAAAGCATCCAAAATACTTCTCCATAAGACAAGATCAGAGCTTTAAAGAAAGTATTTAACCTTAAATAATTATTCCTTAAGTAGAATGGTCAATAAGTAGATGCTCATTTGCACTTATTTGCTTAATTCAACTCTCTATTCTTAATAATGATGAAAATGAAATTGTATATATAGGAAGATCTTACCTAAAAAGATTTTGACATGTCGATAGTACTAGGTTGACTGGGTAACCTAACACATTTTTGGGCTAACTGACTAGGTCTATGCTAGGTCAGATGGGAGGCTAACAAACCAAAAGAGCTAAAGAATCCCTAAAACACCCTAGGTTGATTAGGTTGACCTATTTTTTTGAACAAGTCAAAAGGGTAACAAGGCAAGAAATGAAGGAATAAAGCATGGCAATGACTAGAATGGATAGGATAGATATAAATACGCTTAGGGTTTAAGGTTTTAGGAGATAAGTGTATAGATGGTAAGTGGTAAAAGGAACAAAAATATTACAAAACACTGATGGTCTACTCTCCCTTTCTTGGTGCACCCATTAAGGCATGCACTTAGAGATATTGAAACTCAATAGGTTCCTATAATATATAAAGTTTCATTGATCAATAAAAGTTTGAAATTATTATGTGTATACATAATAATCTCACCATGCCTAGAAGTACAATGTACCCTACAATAATCAAGTAAAATAATATCAATAATATTTATATCCATTATTTTATTATCAGGAGAAGACTTATTATTCTTATTATTATTGTAACTATCATTATGAAACCTGTTATTGAGCCTACTGAACCTTTGGAAAGAAAATTTCTTACTGGAACTCTCTCCAATATTACCAACTTGTTTTTACAGCTGAAGAAAATCAATGCTTAAGTTTTGGACCATTTTTGAGATAGATTCATTTTCATTTTTTGGAGCCTTATAATTGTGAACTTGATTTTTATTAGTACCATTGGATGGTACTAAATATTTTTTATCACTTGTATTAAATATATTCACAACAATGTTCAAAAATCCTAAGTTCTAAGAAGGATGAACATGACTTAGAAGTAATTGGTTCAAAGTTGGTATTTTATTTAAGGTAGGTATGTTATAATTATTATTAGAGAAGACATTCAGAGTGGGTTAATATGGGTTGACATTGGGAACAGAGTAATCCATCTGACCTTGGGGTTGTATTATTCATTAATGGTCACTATTTCAAAATAGGCTAAAGCTAGAGTATTTATAGGCCCAACAACCCTCGTTATGAAAATAGATGTCATGGGATCCAAGGAATATTTACAGATTTCAAGGGTTAAATCCTCATATGGTCTATAAGGAGTTATAGTCATACTGAACATCTTTAGAACCGAGCATTAAAGGCTCTTATAGGTTCATTTGCATCCCTCTTTACCATGGTGAATTGTTGGTACAAGACAGAAGGACTAATAATTTTTCCAGACTAGTCAATGAAAACCTTATTAAAGTGATCCCAACTATTAATCTAATTTTCATGTAAATGTAAAAACCATTAATATGTAGCATATTTAAAAGTAAAAGGAGATATACTACATGTTACGTCCTCATTGAATACATTTATAAATATTAATACAACTTTGAATGACTTAATATGTTCCTCTACAGTTACAATACTAGTAGGACTAAATGTTGAGAAATATTTCTCAGGGTTATGGGGAAGGTCATGTACCACACTTGACACATTGATATAAGAGACACCTAGCCAAGCCATACCTTAATTGGGGTTAAAAACATGAGCACCCTAAATTGGGGAAGTTGGCAAAGACTTTGAAATAATATGCTTACCTTTGCCTACCTATCTCTTCTATGGACTTCTAACTCGAGCAGAGGTTCCTTGGTCTCTCAACATGACCTTGTTTTGATTTATGGTAATTCTAGATTGAGAGTTTCAAATCTTGTTTGAAATATGATGTGTCAACTTAGTATTTATAAATAATAATAATTAAACATGAACATTAAGCAAATTTTTTAAAAATTCATGTAAAGAACAATGAAGGACAATAATCTTTAACTAAACTAGCTCAAAAAAGTGTCCAAATACATAAGTATGAATGATATTTATATGATCGAGTCTAAATGAACTCAGATTTTGAAATTATTCATGAATATATGATCAAAATAGCTATTACTAAACTTAAACCTATTGAATTCCCAATTTTAAATCTATATTTACCAAAATCTAACATATGTCTTCAAAGAATATCAATCTTTGTCTAACTTATCACAAAGACCAGTCTAAAACCATGAATATCACCAACCTTTACATATTTATGTTAAAATAAATATAAATATGAAAAGATTGAAGTTATCTTTAAACATAATTCATAAAAACCAACAAAGACACTGCAAATCTACAAAGAATTTGCCCTCCTTCTAGCACCAATATATCTTCACCTATTGATGCCTTTAAGTGTATCATAGGTGCTCTAAGTGTTTAAATAACACTTTTCATTTTACAATTCAAAGAATTCAGAGCATGAGTAGTAGGTTGTGGTATTCTAGTTACGTATGATGAAATAGTGGTAGAGCAAACAAACTCTTCCATAATTTTTATAAAGTTTGGTGGTTGAGAGCCACCTTGGCATTATCTTTGCAAAGTGAAGTAATTTGTGCTAGTCTCAATGAATTATGATCAAAATCTAATCTAAATATTAATCTATATGAATATTTATATTGGAAACTATGCTAAAGTGATTTGGTTAAAGAAGTAAAAAGGAAGGTTAAGGCAAAGAATAAAAGTGTTATTGATCTTCATCTTAGATATCATTATAAAATTCAAGATTTTCCCATGCATGCACTTAAACCCAATATATGATGTAAAACAATAAATAATATATCAAAACATATATCAGGCAAACTTATAAGGAAGAGAAGAAACAATGCAAAAAAGAACCATGTTTAGTTTAAAGATTTTCTTCTTTAAGCAGATAGCTAATACACATATATAAATGCAAGAAAATAAAATAAATAAAACTAAGGAAACTTTAATTAACCTAGCATTGATATAAATTAACAATTTTTCATTCAAAAGGTACATGCCAAGAAATCAAAAGAACTATTCAAATCTAAGATCTAGAACAAAAAATTAAGAGAGAAACCATATAGAAAATGATGCAAACAAATCAAGATAAGATTTTTAGAATTCCTTACTTGCATTAATAACTAAAAATTATAATTTTTTTGTCTCAATAACTCTTTACTCTTTTAAAATAGACAATACTCCTTTTATAAAAACAAGGAAGTATGTTGATTAGTTGTATTAACTTACAAGTTTACAAATGTGGAGATATGTCCTTTCTATAAAGTTTTTATAATAAACTATACTTTAAAAAATAAACTAACCTATAGGAAAATGTGCTAACAAAATGTACACATCTTTATAAAATAATATTCCATTTTCAAAATTTACAATACTTCAATAAAAGAGAATATTCCTAACTAATTGGTGGACCATGTGTTGATGAAGTCCTTTAGTTTTGTTAAAGTAGCCTTACTTCCTTTTGATGTTGCTAATAAATAAGTATCAAATTAACTATAGGTTTAATTAAAACTTCATCCTCTTACTTAGCTAAGTATTCAAGATCTTTGTTATTTATCTACAAGGCCTCTTTAATATTCCTTACCTTGGCTATATTTTCTTCTATTATTAGGATCGTATCCATGACCCTACTTTTGTCAGCCCCATACCTACCTTAGCTCTTGAATTTTACCTCTTGCATGACCAAATTGTTCCTATGCTTGAATTCACCATCTATAATGATGCTCATGGAGCTAAGTGTTGTAGGTTTGGTAATCATGGTCCTAAAGAATTATTCTATCCTATCCAGTAACTCTTTATCATCCTTGAGGAGTCTTTCCAAACTCTTGGACAACATGTTTAATACCTAAATTTTATCTATAATCATTCCCATGACTGTGTTGAGATGGGATAGGTTGATGGTCTTGAAACCTAGGATTTAATCCCCTATCAATATGCTAATTAAATCCTTAATTTTATCTTTTGAACTCTGGCATTGACTAATTAAATGCCTAGCTACTACACTTTGATGACCTAATATACATTGTCTTGCCTTTTTTATCTTTATATAATTTAACATGTCATAAAAGGATGCCTCAAAAATTTCAATCATAGAGTTTGGGATAGATAAAATAGCCTGTCTCAATAAATTCTCCCTTTGCTTCTTCAGGTTCTCTATTTATTATTTCATGCCCTTGATGTTAGTTTATAGATAGGATGATTTAGATTGGGATATCTTATTTAAATATGGGGTCTTAACCTAGCTTTTGACCTCCTAATGGAATTAAACCAAAAAATGGTTCTACCTTCTAGAAAAATGAATTCTTCAGCATTAACCATGGCTCTCTTTTCAGTCAGCATCTCCAAACTTGAAGTTTCTAGATTGAATTAGACTCTAAATAATGATCAAGTTATTTGAGGAGGATATAGAGTCTCTATTTTAGTGCCACTTGACTCTCCAAGATTAGTCATATTTCTTTCTTTCTCCTCCTTCTGAAAGGTAATTATCTATGGTTTAATCTCATCATGGACAGTTGTGTTCATTAACATGGTCAAGGCCCAAGAGTGTTGTAGAGTAGGAATATTTTGCATCTTACCATAGATGAACCATTCAGGGATGGTTGGTCTTTGTAGCACATTTTATTCACTAAAGACATCAACCTCACTTAATGGGTGGGTGAAGGTTATTTGGGTTACTTTGTCCCTGCTAGAACCAATGAAAGTCAACCTTACTCTCAGGTGGAGTGGTAATGGGAACTAGGTCCAATGATAAATATTTTCCTTTTTCCTTCTTTGCTTACTAAAATTGGGGTTGAGGTTCTTTTATTTGTATTTCTTCTTCATTAGATTGATAAGTAGTAGACAACATCTATAATGCATCTTCCACTATCTCACCTGGGTCTAATGCCACCACATCAATGTGCTCAATTAAAGATCTTGGTTTATTAGGCTAGACTAAAGATGATGCCCCCTCCTTATATATCTTTTCTTCAAGCCTCTATTTAGATTGTGATTCAAGATTTGGGACTTTTGCTTGTGATTTTGGCTACATAGGTGGTGATCTAGAGGATTGACCTCCTAACAAGTGATATTGCCTTGGACCAAGTTGAAAAATGTCATCACTTCCTTTCTAGTCCCTCATCAATCTATCTTATGGGTTGATGCCACATTTATTCAACCTTACCAACACTATTATGAAGGATGCATCCTTGATGTATACTGATTCATATACTCTTGACCAATGCTCATAGGTTAGATTTGTGTATTTGGCCTTCAAATGTTTCATAAATCTATTATTGGGGTCCCACTATCTTAATTCATCATGTTGTAACTTACAAGATGATTTATGCATAATAACATATTTAATGTTGTCCCAATACTAGAATATGGTTCTACCAATATCCAAGGGTAAATTATGAAACAATCCTTTCATTTTGCCTCTACAAACACCATAAATAACATTACATATTTGAAATGTAACTTCCCACTCAACTAATTTATTTAGAACATAGACTGGTAGTCTAAGTGGAGTGCACTGTGTTCCCTCAATCTTGATGATTCTATAGTCCAAATAAAACTAGATGTCCCTAATGGAATCAAAGGACTTATTTTCCAATGGGATAAATCTTGGCATTGGGAATCCTATTATATCCTTAGTAAATTCATGATAAATGCAATACAAAATAAACTAAGTATGGTCCCTATACTTGAAGATATGTAACTTTGAATAGAATTGAGACACTGTCTATGTCTTTTTAGGTGACCATCCACTAAAGTTATGGATATCAATTATGGCTAGTAGGGCATCTAGGAGATAAGGCATCATATATAATCTATTCCTAGACCCTTTCTTGACTATGGATATCTATCTACATAAACATGTGTTGATAACTTCCCAAATGGGGGCAGGGGGGGAAGCTCCTTCTCAATCATAAATTATACTAGGGATACCTAAATTTTGTCAATATAAGTTATAGTGGGGTTTCCACACAACCTATTCATTAAGGTCATTATCATCCTAATTCTAGGTTGAAATTAGCTAATGGGAATGTTTCCACTAAGGTTAGAAATCACATGGTTCCCAGAATACAACCATGGGGCCTTGATGGTTTTGAAGTCATTTTTATTATCCCATTCATTAAGTATGGGAACATTTACTTGGGGCTTAGGTAAATTATAATATTTATCAAAATCAATGGGGGACACATAAGAAATTCATTTATGGGTATGTTCATTGATCAATAGATCCTTTTTAATTTTACATTATTAAAAAATAGGGAGGAGGACATCTATACAGTGAAGTACCTCTGGTTTTGCTACCGTATGATGAAGGGTCACCATTTGTGTTGTAGCCAGGTTATAATATCTTGTCTTAAAGGATTCAATTTTCTAATCCTATTTTATTATGGGTTGTAACTCTTTAATTTTAGAAAAGATCTTAGATCAATTATTATCTCCATTGTTCAATGCCACAACATCAAATACTATATCCTTAAATACCCTTCCTTCTGAATCTATGGTTAAGTAGAACTCTATGTCCTCTTTGTGTTTCTTATATGCTACCATTAAAATTATATTTATAAATTCATCATAAGTGCTATATAAATTACCTTTATATTAGTCTGCACTTGCCCAGATGATAATTGAGCTCTCTTTAATTTGACTATGGTCAATTTGAGAGAAAATTAGGGCTTTATAAAAGCTAGGGTTTCTTTACAAGTATTTTTTGGGATTTAATGATGATTATTTTCTTGACTTAATTGAATTTGGTGCATTGGATTTGATTTATAACTTTGCCTTTATACCTTTTCTTTTTTGGTGACCATAAAATCTTTGGTTTTGTCTTTTTCTACTTAGGTGGCATCTATGTGGCATCTAGTTGGCACTTTGTTCATTAATGTTAAAAACTAACCATTTCCCTTAAAAATATTTCTTGGTCTTATTCCATTATATCATCTTTAAAATATCAATGTGATTCATTGATCTCGATCATGTGGGTTACACACCATTGGCTATTATTTGTACTAGGTCCCATGATTACATCACTTGGAAGTCTTATGGGGCTTCTTGAGATCTATATCTAACACCTTGTTAGCTCCATAATATGGTTCAATTTCATCACATGATGGTCCCATGAGTCCTCAAAGTTTTTTTTTAATAGTCCACAAAGGTCTCACTCTATTTGATCATGTTCTTTTAATCTCATGTGAGCCATAGATCTTGTAAAGGTACACAATGTTTAAGTTAGCATCAAGACATAAAACTTATGTTAAAGACTTTAGGTTATGGTTTATTTTGTCTTAATATATGTGATATAAATCATAATATAAAGTATTTAAAATAATTCTATATCATGATAAAATGGTGACCCTTAATAATAAAGGATCGAGTATAATGTTTTTATCCAAAGGTTTTATCGTATTAATAAATATGATAAAACTTTAGGGTATTAATTTCTAAGCTAAATTTTAATAATGAGGCTTTGTATTTTTTAGGTTTAATCAATAGAATATAACCAACTAATATCATGGGTTGTATGGGGACCAATCATGATATTTTAGGCCAAAGTTTAGTTAAATGTTTAGAAACATAACCACACTTTATGATAAAGTTTGAGTTAGGTTCATGGTGTTTATAATTGATCTGATGAAATTTTAAACTTGGTCTATGATGGGCTAAAGGATAAATTAAAAGATATTTTTATCATTAAAGCATAAAACTCTAAACATGCTTATTCTCTAAATGGGTCTCCATTGATCCTGCAACATGAAGACAAGCATGCTTAGTTGTCCAAATGAGATTAGTTCTTGAGCTTGAATTTGACAATTTCATGGATGTCAATGATGGCCTCATGAACATCAATTGACTATCAAAAGATTTCCAAATTTAAGATTATATAATTATTCATAGGGGATAAAATTTGATTATCTCATATTCATCAATGTTGGCCTTATGGATGTCAATTAATGATCATGATAATATCAATTTTAAGCTCTCATAATTAACCATAGGGACTAAAATTTAATAATCTGATGGGTTGCAATGACGGCCTCACAAATGTCTATGGATGATCACAAGAATGTCAAATTTAAGTCTCATGAATAATAGGTCACATAAGAACTTTGAATTGATGAACATTGTTTGATTGATTTTGTATGAGCAGCCATGGATCATTGATTAAGATCAATGTGATTGAGTGATATTAGCTCCATGGATCAAATTCTTTGATTCAATGGGTCCACCATACTTTGTTTGATCAATGTTTCTTGATTAAATATAGGTCATCAATCCTATAAATAAGCACATGGCTTAAGTTAGGGCTCAGGGGAGTATAAGACTTATGTTAATTTCTTAAGACTAAGGTCCCATTTATGTTAATAAACATGAATGGGGCATTATGACTAAGATATTAGTATAAGTTGTAACAAGATGGGCCATGGTGATAACAAAGTTCAGACCAAGATAAGAACACAATAAAAGGACCCTACAAATAGTAAAATTAGACCATGCACAAATAAAAGGGAACAAAGGGGAAAATATATAAAGGGGACCGAACATATAATTTTTAGGCTATGGTTTGGTCATATTGAAAAACATGACTAAGCTATGGTATAAAGTTAATCTTAAATCCATAACATTTTTAAAGTGCTCCTACCAATTTTATTCATGTCAATTTTGAATTTGGTCTAAAAAAATATGCTAGGGTTTTTGAATGAGGATTTTAAGAAGCTTGAAGATGGATTAAATTTGATTTTTTAATAGACCAAAGGTTAGTAAAAGGTTAGATTAATATAAAATCATTAAAATTATGAAACCCATACATTGTCTACCTCCCATGAATGTTTGTTAGACTTGTAACCTGAAAAAAGAATATCCAAAGTTATCAAACTTTAGACAAGGTTAAAATAGAGCCATGAATAATCATACCAAATATAACTTGGGGTGGGTGATTTTCAAATATTAATAATGTGTAAACATATTAATGACACTTTGATTAAGTGAAATTTTAGTGCTAAGGTACAAATTACATAATTTGACATATGAGTTCTAGATTTTTAGAAATAGGGGTATGTTGACCTCAAAAAAAAGGTTCATGAAAATAAAATATATATAAAAATAGACTTATTTCATAGTCCCTACCTAGTTTTCTTATAGTATTCTTTCTAACTTCCTTTGAACACACTCTCTATGTTTTTTTCTCTTTATCTTATGTCTCTAGGTACAACCACCAAATCAACATGTAACCTCTACCAACATCTATGGTGGTTTAAAAAATGGAAATACTGAATATAATAGATTTAAAAAATTAATTTCCACTACTTCCAAGGTAGTAGCCACAACACTAGTTGAGATAAGCCCACACACTCTTCTATGTTCTCCACACTACCTTCCTCATTTACCTTCCATTTCTTGAGGTCAACCAACATAATAATAGCCAAAACATTTTCTCCCAATTCAAACCTTAAAATAAAAATGATTATGTCTCAATATAAATTCAATTCCATTCTAATCCTATGCCATTATGGATTATAAATGAGCTTTTTACCAAATTAAAAAAAAAATACAAGAAATAATCATAACCTTATTGTTATTAAGTCAATAAGACATTATGTAAATAATTATGTTCTTACCAAATTAATATAAAATATTTAATCAAAATTCTATAAAAAATAACATGTGATCTATGCCATAACAAGGCCCCTAAGGAAATTTCATCATGATTCTAAATAAACCATTGTAATTCAGTGTTGTTTGGTTAGAAACTGACTATCCCATAATGACCATTGTTCCAATAAGCATGGTAGACACAAATGGATAAATTCAATAGAAGTCATGAGGAAAATAATAATAATAGTCATTTACAACATTAATATACATAAGATGAGACATTACACAAAGGTAAAAGTTGACAATGATTGATCTCTTTCTCTCAGCTGACACCCATTTACTTGTATAACACTAGTGTGGAAATTTGATTAAGTCCTCTAGATCTATACTTAATCTAATTATCTATGTGTTACCTATAATCACAAAATGACTCAACAATATTAGTTTTACATACTTATAAAAAAACTAAAATATTAAATGAAATGTAATCAATTAAAACATGAACAAAAATAATTTAATATGAGATGATAAATTAAATACAAATTAAATTTTTTGAAATCTCCCATAATTAGAAAAATGACTTAGTAAAACAATACAATAGGAAAAATATCGAAGATCTTCCTAGGCATAATATGACATGTTCATTGAAAGGACTTTAGAGGGAAATCTAGCCATACAAATTTCAAATGAAAATGCTACCCAAGTAAACAAATGTCTATGATATTTTATTCAATTTACCATATTTTATTACATTAGAGTTATAGGTTTCTTGGGTCTTCCACATATACTCCTAAGATATGAAAGTCAAAGTTATTCTCATTGAATTATTCACATAGTTGAGTGAACTCCACAAGAAATGCAATAAGAAATCTATAGTAGGAATCTATTTTCCTATTGGCCTAGGTTATTTCATGTGTATATCATCTTAGGATTATTATAACAGTGATAAATCCATATGATTTTAGTTTCTAATTAATTTCCACACAAAAATATCTTATTTTGATAATAATATCTTTGTGAAAGATAATCTCAAATTTGGTTTTGGGTACCTACATATTCTATAAATTGAAGATTATTGGGAAGACTATAATGAAAAATTTGAGGTCAACAAGAGAGATCACTCAAGAATGACCATAAATAAAATTAAATCATTCATATTGGAATAGATCATGAAGTGAATTATTTATTATGGGTTAGACATGATTGTCCCTATTTTTTACAAAGTGAATCTTCCACCTCTTCTAGTTAATCAAATAATATTTATATTTGAATGAAATAACAAAAAAAATTATAAATATCAAGGTTTTGGTTTAGGAATAAATTATATGAATTCATGTGTATGAAGTTCAAATTTTTTTAGATCTTCAAAGGGCCAACAAAATAAAAAAACATCATATGTTACTCAGTGAATTGGTACCAAGATATTCACCAAGATCACTAAATCAAGCAAGGATGTAAGTGGAGGAGTGATGAAGATCCTAACAATAAGAAGTTTTTGGAGGAAAATTGTGTTGATACAGATACAAAAATACTTCCAAATATTTTTATCAAGTCGCCTATAACTTCTTTTCTAGTTTCTTCAGGCAAGGCTCTATTAGATCCCTCCTTACTCATTGATAATAGAATGTAACAATTTATTGCTTATAATCCAATTTTGCCACAATCCCTAATTTCATATTTTTAAGGACCAATTTAAACACCTCATGTACCTCCCATAATTACAATATAAGATACTATTATATCTTTTGTTTATTTACCCCAGGTACCTCTGTTATCCCTCATTTTTTTGGTGTAAGTTCCTCTGGATTATTCTATTAGATGTTTAAGACCTTCCCCATATACTATAATATCCATTACATATCTAATCCATATTCCTTATCCTCCCCATGTTCCTCAACCTCCTCCACTTATTTCTCCCACTCATTCTTTAATGAACTCTAGATATATTTCTATCTTAGGAAATACCACACCCATTGTTTAATAATCATTTTCTCTAGTTGGATCTTCAAAATCCCAAGATACTCAATTCATAGTTCATTTAGGTAGTATATCCTTCCTATGGATTCATTATATGATAAGTAAGAGAAAAAAAAATTAATATGAAGGTTATTTATCTTGAATTTGATGCTATAGATGATTTCTTTCAAATCCCAACACAAAAAAATACCAAAAACAACTTCAAGGTTGATATCCAAACCCACATGCTCATAATTTGTAGAAATTTATAAACCCATAATTGATAATTTTTAAGAGTATATGAATCCTATAAACCATAGCCAAATTGTAATACATATTTGATAATCTACCTATGAAGGTGATATTCATAATTTTCAAGTAAGTGCATCAAAACTTGTAGAAAGAATAAAATTGGGAAAATAAACTCAATAGAAAATAAAAGAGTAGGTTAAAACACTTTATAAATATGTAGATATTTTTTTTAATAATAAAAATATTTATTTATTTTATCTTATAGAATCTACTCATACTGATGATATTGATAAAGATATGATTGCCAACATTCATAAATTCAATAATCATGGATGAGTGATGGACAACTGTGTAAAATAACTTAATCCTATTGGATTTAAATTCATTAATGATATAATGAGAAAATATGAAATTTTGAAATAAAATAAAATCAAGCTCCCTAAATAAATAAAATATAATTTCAAAGAAACTACAATGATGAAGATCATATGGAAATGTTCTCATTTCATAGTAATGTGGATGATAATATGTATTTCATTTGGTTTCAAACAATGGGATGGAATCATAGTGTTATTGTAGGATCCAAATAATATTAAAAAAAAATGTTATGATGAAATCATAACTAAGATATACATAGATATTTATTATATTCATTATGAACCAATAAAAGATGGAGATGTAGAACCATTTTCAATAGCTAAAATAAAATACCAATTCTAGAAAATGATCAAGGATTAACTATTTAATTTATAAAAATTCAATGTAGAGGCCATGAATAAATTTAGTGATTCCATATTTATATCACCAAAATTAATATTAATAATCCCAATTTATTCAATAGGAATGAATAAATAAGTGGGATAATAATTACTTGGATAACTCGATTGTCAAACACTATCATTCCGGAATAACAAAGAATTAGTATAGTAGTCTAAAATTTTTGAGACTTTAGATTGAACTCAACACAAATTTAAGAACAATAAAACATGGTTTATTTATAACAACCCATAATTTATTCATATAAACCTACTATTTCTTCTCTACCTTTTTATTCTCTTCCTTCTTTTTCAATTTCTTCATTATACTTTTCATAGGGTAATTGTAATCTTTGAATCTATGTATTTTCATTTTATGATATGTTTTTTGGGAAAATAAATTAATAAATATAATTTAAATTATAAAATGAGGTAGTTATAGGAATTTATGAGGTAATTTTACATTTTTAAGGCTATATATTGAATGATCTCCATTATATTAATAATTTTTGACAATATAAAAAAATTGTAATTTCACACTCATTTAGACTCTTAGCAAGTTTTTCCATGTTATGTGCTATGTCTTTTAAACACATAAATTACAAGTGAGATCCACATGTCAAGATATTATTAATTCATATTTCTATAAATTTTATTCATTCACATTCATATTTAAAAAAAATATTTGCCATCAGTGTCCAAGTCATGTCATGTGTCAAAATCAAAACTCCTCATAGATTCACAACTTCATGATAAAATTATTATGGTTCAAAAGTTTAAAATTAATTCAAAACATTCCATGTGACCACATTTCATTCATTTTCATCCTCTCAAATCATTAAGCATAATACTTTCAATAAGTTATTATGGTTCATGGGTTTATGATCCATTTGTATGATGTCACATGTCATGATATCAAAGTTTTAAAAAATATATCCTAATATAAAATTACATTTGACCCCTTTGTACCAAGCCATGTGTTATTTTTTCTTTTTATTGTAAGTTTATAAAGTCAGAGAGGAAAGTATAGTGGAGCTGATTTATATATCTACACAAGTTTGTGATTCAATATTAATGTTTCGCTTGTCCTTTTAATAAAAATTATAATGTGCCTAAAAAAACCCTTGTAAAATTACCATTTTTCCAACAGTGATGGAGATGGCTATGCGCGATAGTTTGAAGTTGGGCGGCCAGATTGGCACCCCCAGGGAGGAGCAGCCTTTGCCTGGAGGGAGTGCACAGGAGGTTGAGAAGTTATATGTGAGTGAGAGCTCCAAGCTCAGGAAGATCAATGGTTTTTTACCTCGTAGTCAAGAGAGACCGGTCTTGGTGATTTCCCCAGATTCAGTGAAGGATGAAGTTGAATACTTGACTACTCATGCCCTAATCTGCAACTTCTTGGGCATCCATATCTCACTAGCAGCCTTGGAAGCCTATATTCAGTGGACATGGTAGATTGAGGGGGACTTTGACATTATGTTGGCTGGAAATAGTTATTTCATGGTGAATTTTTCCTCTATTTTGGATCGAAATAGGATTTTTGAAGGAGGCCCTTAATTCTACGATCGAATTGGTCTATTCCTAAAACCCTAGCATGCAGGGTTTAACTCAGCTAAGGATCTTCCAGCCTACATCCCTGTCTAGGTTCATTTGCTGAGATTGCCCTTGGAATTTTGGCAAGAGGATATCCTCCACCAGATAGCGACTATGCTTGGAACACCGATGGCAATAGTGCACCAAACATTAGATAGAAAGGTATTTTTTTATGCTCAGATATGCATTGATATTAATCTGAATAACCCTCTACCAGACTCTCTAGAAATTTGTATGGGAAATTCCTCATGGATTCAGTAATTAGATTACAAAGCTATTCCTTTTCAGTGTTGCATATGTCACGTGTATGGCCATCTGCACTGATAGTGTCCTCAGGCTGTTAGAGATAATGTTGTTTAAGGAGAATCACTTAGAACCTAGGTGGCCAATGGTGACAGAGGAACCAACCAATCGAGCCATATGGGGAAGTCTCAAGGCCATCCAAATAACACTAGTAAAGGTAAAAACCCCCTTTACCCCACAAGTTTAGAGTAGGGCACTGTAGGCCCCAGGGGTCCTGACAAGGATGGATTCACTACAGTCAGGCACTGTACAAAAAACTGTGGACTAAAGAGACCCAATTTTGATAGGCAGATTGAGGTTGGTTTCAACCGGTTTGATGTTCTAGATAATATGAATATAGAGGATGGCATTCCTAAATTGCTATAGGGGGAGGAGGTAGAGACAATGGAATAACTTCCCCCAGGTGATGACTCAATAGGATTGGATCCTCGGTCGACCCAGGAGCTAACCCATGACTTGCAGGATGTTCCCCTCACAAACACGATAGCATCAAGTGACAAGGAGGTTAGCTAGGCTAATCTAGCAAATGAGATGGAAGCATCTAAGAAAGATAAAGGTTCTTCCTCTAGCCTTGGCCTTATGCAAAGACCCTTCAAGAAGGCTTCCATTTCCACTCCTTCATGGACTGGGGACAAAAAGGACCAGGAAAGAATCAAACTCACATGGGATCTTCTAGTAGAGGCAGGGTATGTTAAGCCCCTGGATGAGCACTTCTCCCATTCTACCCAATGATCATCCTTTCATGGAATGTAAGGGGGTTGAATAGCTCCCCTTGACAAAGAGTTATTCATAAATTGGTAAGTGAACATTCTCCTGATATCCTTTCTATCTAGGAGACTAAATTTTTAGTGGACTCTTGGTTTTCTTGTATGCAAAATTTTTGGTATTTCAGGCACAACCAATGTGTGGGGGCATTCGGATGCTCTAGTGGGCTGGCCATGTGTTGGAATCCTAAGTGAACAACACCTTTGAGTTGGCTATCCAACAACTTAGCTCTTACGATTACTACTACCTCCAAGGAATCAAGTGAATTTATTCTTGTTACTAACATCTTACCCCTATGGACCTTCCTGGATAGCTACAGTTATGGAACCACATTCAGTATGTGAGAAGCTGCCATCCATATTTGCCTTGGATCTTGACTAGGGATTTTAATGTTGTCCTCAGCTTGGAGGAAAAGAGGGGAGGATTGGCTCAGCTGGGGCCTTCTTCAGAGCTCTTCCGATAAAATATTGAATTCCTGTGCCTCTCAGATGTCAAACCTCTCAATGGTATCTTCACCTAGAGCAATAGGAGGAGTGGTGATGCTGGTATCTCAGAGTGACTTGATAGATTCCTTATGTCTTGCTTCTGGCAATCTAGCTCCAACTCCCTAGCTTCATAAATTCTTGATTGGAGAGGATCGGATCATTGGCTGATTAAGCTGTCTACTAGCCACATCCCTAGACCAAGGAAGCCCGCTTTAAGTTTTAGCTCATGTGGCTCTGAGAGCCCTCCCTTCATGATCTTATGGTGTAGTGGTGGAGACAGGGGGACCCAGCTATGGCACCACTATGTTCTCCTTCACCAAAAAACTCTAGTATGTTAAGGGGAGGCTAAAGTATTGGAATGTAAATAGCTTCAGGAATCTCCATACTATGAAGAATAAGGCTCAAGACCATTTGGATAAGATTACTAGGCAGATTAGAGACTGCGGCCTCTCTGAGGATCTCCATTTGGCTGAGTCTCAAGTAGTGAAAGAGTTAGCTGAATGGGAACTTTGGGAAGAGATCTTCTGGAAGCAGAAGGCTCGCATAGATTGGCTCTAGGAAGGAGACAAGAACACTGCCTTTTTTCACATGTTAATTTAGGCAAGGCATAACAGAAACTATATGTCCCACTTGGTGTGCCCAGATGGGACACATTTGAATAATTCCTAGGACATATCTAGGGCAGCAGTCTGATATTTTTCTAACCTTTTCTTAGATGGACTGCCCCCATCTGAGATGGCAAAAAATTTAGTGCTGTCCTGCATCCCGTCTATGGTGACTTTGGGGCTGAATGAGTATCTTATGAGGCCTATTGAAAGGGCTGAAGTGGATGGAGTTGTGTTTAACATGAAAAGAGGTAAAGCTCCTGGGCCTGATGGCTTCCTAGTTGAATTTTTTTAGGACTTCTGGGATATCATCAAACAATATCTCTTTGCAGTGGTTTAGGAATCCTTTTCTAATAAAGAAATGCTTAGGGCCTTGAATGCCACCTTCTTGGTCCTAATTCCAAAGAAAGAGCAAGTGAATCAATTGGACCATTTTAGGCCTATTGCATTCTGCAATGTGATATATAAAATTATCACTAAGCTCATAGTGGAAAGGCTCAAAAGATGCCTCCCTTTGATTATCTCAGAGGAACAAGGGGGATTTGTTGCTGGCAAGCAGATTTTAGATGAGGTGGTCATTACCTCAGAAGTTATTCATTTTATGAGGACCTCTCAGGAGCATGCCATGTTCATCAAGTTGGACTTAGAAAAGGCCTATGACAGGCGAGCTAGATATTCTTGCAAAAAGTCTTGTTGGCATTTGGTTTTAACTCAGCATGGATCCAATGGGTGCTAAGTTGTGTTACTATGCCCTCCTTCTCAGTCCTTATCAATGGTCAACCCACCAATATTTTTGGTGCATTGAGAGGCCTTCACCAAGGAGATCCATTGTCCCCTTACTTATTCATCATTCTAGCTGAGGGATTGGGGCGGCTTATCAGATTCTAGGTCTCTTAGAACACGGTGCAGGGGTGGCAGTGGGGGAATGGCCTTATCACATCCCACCTCTAGTTTGTTGATGACACTATTTTGGCTGGGAGAACATGTATTCAGGAGGCAACTACTTTTTGGAGTACTCTTGACATGTACTTGGATGCGACTGGGCAAAAAATTAATGACCACAAATCCTCTATTTTTTTCTTTAACACACTGGGACCTATTCAATGGAGGATTACAACCATCCTGAGATTCTAAATTCAAGCTCTCCTAGTTACTTATTTGGGGATTCCCATTGTGGTTGGTAGGCAGCCACAACTTTTCTGGCAGAATGTGTTGGATAGACTCAGGCAAAAAGTTAGCCACTAGACGCATAGATGGCTCTCTACTATAGGGAGAGTCACTCTTTTGCAATCGATGATCCAGGCTCTGCCTGTTTACCATTGCCTGGTGCAGGCTGCCCCGGTTTACTTTCTCAAGGAGTTTGATGCCCTTTCCCACCAATTCCTTTGGAGTGGTAATTTGCATAGCACCAAATGGAGTCTGGTTAACTGGGACACTATTTGCCAACCAAAGAAGGATGGGGGTCTTGGGCTGTGGTTGGCTACCTTGGCTAGCCATGCCCTTGCTTCCAAACTGTACTGGAGATGGTGCTCCAATCAGTCACAACTTTCGGCCTACATCTTGGCTTTTAAGTATTTTCTGGGGGTGGAACCCTCTAACATTGCTTGTTTGCCTCTTGAGCGAGGTGGTTCCATGATTTGGCATACCCTCAAACTAGGTGCTCAATTGGTTAAATAGAGCCTATTCTAGATTTGCAACACCAGAGTAGAGGCTCTCTTTTGGGAAGACTCGTGGGATGGGTCCCCCTCACTTTTGGCCTGCCACCTAAACTTACAGCCTTTGTGTGATGTCTTTCAAGCTATTGGCTGGACTAATGTGGCTCAATATAAGTAGGAGTATAATCTAGGCATGGCTACTGGATTTAGATGGAAAAACTCATCGGATTGGCTATCAGGGGGCTCTAGGGAGAATTGGGTGGAGCTTTCTCAAATTCTAGCTTCTAGAAATTACATCTCCCTTCAAGGACAAGACATGCTTGCCTGGGCCGTCGACTCTACTGGGTGCTATTTGGTCTCTATAGGTTATCATGCACTGTCTAAGCAAATGTTTGGGGAAGATAACTTCCTGTGGGGGAAGAAAATATGGAATTCCTTTACCTGGCCTAAATGCAATTTGTTCTTATGGATGCTTGTTTACAACATATGCCTCACATGGGACAATTTGTGCAAGTGTGGCTTTCAGGGACCATCCAGGTGTGTGCTTTGCTGTAGGGAGGAGGAAATAGGGGTGCATCTCTTTTTACACTGTCCTTTTGCTAAGTGTATTTGGTACATGTGGTGGAATGCATGGGGCAGACCCTATTGGCATGCCTCATCATTAGCTAAATTCTAGAGCTGGTTGAGCCTCCTTCCTTCTAAAGTGCCAATTCTCTAGTCTACTTGGCTGGCAGGTCTAGCATTCATTCTGTGGCACATTTAGATTGAAATAAATAGACATATATTTTGAGGAGAGTAGCTGAACATTAATGTCCTCTAGGAGAAAATTCAAAATTCTTTACAGGAGACTCTTGCAGTGAAAGGCTTTAGAACAGAGGATTTGGGGATGGAAGACTATGGTATTTTCTCCAGCATCTCAGGGGCACCTTTGGCTAACCCTTCCATGGGCCTCTGAGCAGGGGCCCCAATGGAAAATTCTTGATCATAGATTGCTGCCATTGAGCTTCTCCCAGAAGCTGAGTCTTCAGGTGGAGTAGGATAAAGCTTTGTAATGTTTTTGTTTTCTCCTAATTTTGAATAAATTTTTACCCCATTTAGTTATAATATTAATGTTTCACTTGCCCTAATCTCATTTTCTTGAAATAATAAGAATTTTGGAATTTGAAAATTTATAAGGAGACCATGAATATGGAAATAATGTCACGTAGCATGGATATAATTTAAGGGACATGACAACATCTAGGTGTCAAACTAATAGGTGTTTAAAAAAGTGATTCATCTCAATAATCAAATATGTTGTATGTTTAACAAAAACTAGATTAATTAATTCATCTATTACTATAATTCTAATAAACACAAGCATATACATTAGATTTACATATGGATTAAAATTTATGCCCTTCTCAAATTTATATAGTTTTTACATGGTACATAAAGTACAAGTGATACATGTTTTATAGATGGTTAAAATATACATCAAGATATACATATTGCATGATATTCATGAAGTGATGTGTGTTATACATGAAAATGATAATTACATGGGCCAAATAATTTCTCACAGTTCACCATGACATCTATTTCTTGATTTCCCAAAAATTGATAAAATTTTCTAAATCTTATAAACTCATTAAGGTTTTGAAGAGATATTATGCTCATTTCAATATAATACCCATTTTAGGTGGTTAATTTTTGAAACATATCTAAATGGAATATTGAAGAGGAATATTTAGCCTACACAAAGTTAAATTGAATGAGTTTTATCTGCATGAGTAAGCCCAAAATTAATGTATCTTAGGAATTGGACATAGTTAGTTTATTTATTAGTTTTAACATTAAATGAATCTTCATTATTGAATATTTATAAGGAATTAATACTCTTATTATATTTAATTATTCAGTCTTTATCCAAGATTTTATCAATGTCAATGAGTGTAAATAGTTTTCCATTTGATAGAAGCTAATGCAAGTTGTAAGCTATGATGGGATATCCATAAAATTTGCATGCTATGTAAGTGAAATCTATAATAATATTTTTAATTATTATGAATGTTATAAATTGAATCCCATATTATAATATTTAAATGTTGGCTAGTAAATTTTAAAATGTATTCCATAAAATATACATAAAAATAATTATAATAGACAATATATTGTTAATTTTTTTAAAAACCAATATATGTGGCGATTTGTGTTGCATTTGAATTTAATATAATTCTTGTTAAATTACTATTTTTATAACTTGTGTTCAATTAAATAATGTAATTAAGTTATAAAAATTATTATTCTAAATGTGCAATTATGATAAATTTACTAAATATTTAGTTAGATTCTTATGAGATCCAAACTTAATATGTGCACTTGTAATTATGGTAAAAAAATAGAATGGATTTAGAACACTTCCTTATTTATTCCAATAATTAATTAATTCATTAATTAATTTAAAACCATATAGAAGTATGGAAATAAAGAGGCACATATATTTATCAATTAGATTTGTATTTGGTATGAGGAATATTCTAAATATATAATGAATTATAGGTTTGTATGTATTATTATTTGATAGATTTATGCATTTACTGATATGATGATCTTCAATATAAAATTGAGTATGTAATATTATAAGGTGGTCCATGGTTCCTTAATATACAAGGGTCATTACATTAAATTAACATTATATTGGATCTACCAAATTCAATATTCTAATGTATTATTTTCAAATTGTATTTTCTATTTTAAGACTAATCACTAATATGATCAAATGACCAAAAAGAGTTTATACATATGTTTTAGGGTATGAATCAAACAAATCATAAATAAAAAATTTAATAAGTGAATCCTCAACCAAATCTAACCACCATAATTCATAATGAAAGTCACAAAAAAATTGGTTAGTCAAAAAGTAAGGTGGAAGTGTAGCCAAATAAACCCCCTAGGATACATAATGAAAGCCATGAATATTTTTAGAGAATTAGGTAGGTCGTAACTAATTATTTTGTTTAAAATATGAAAACTCTTAAATACATTGGTGATGATTAAAAATTAATATCAACCCTTGAATATTTTATAATTTTCCATGCATTAACAATTAGTTATTCTCCTCCTTTAAAATAAAGAAACAGTAGTTAATTCAAACTAGTGTTTCTCATTAAATGTGCTTCCAACCATGCAAATTGTAATTAAAGAAAACCACATTGTATAAGTGGATCCTAAAATTTATATTATATTGAAATAGTATATAATTGAATATCCTAATTTTAAAAATAAAAAATTTAACCAATGTCTCATACATTTTCCATGTAAAAATTGATTAGTACTAAGAGGCTAATAACTTTAAAATTAGCATAATATGTCAAGGTGTGATAATTTCAACCTCCAAAAACATATTCTAAAATGTTATCTAATTTAGAAATCAAAATTAGATTCATACCATATCTCATTAGGGAACATGCCAAGAAGAAAAAACCTTCTTTAAGGATAAAAGTATTAAAATAATAATCTTTTGTTGCTCTAAGAGACAACTTTAAAATAAATTACATCTAGCCTAGCATGACCTTAAACAACATTAGAATCTAAGATATAACATGAAACCTTCATTTTTATATTATAATTATCCACTATAATCACATTGCTTTATACTTTGGGGATTGATTGGATAATTATTCTTGACACAAATTATAAATAAAATAATTTTCATATTTGTATATATTCCTCTTCAAAGATCGATGCCTCAATAATTTGAACTTTTGATTTATCCTCCAAAGGTTCAGTTAACTATTTTAAATAGTGATTACAATTTAAAAAAAAAATTAAACGTTAAAATGGGAGAATGTTGGGATCAATAATATATATACACAATTACTCATATTATGATGTATCCAAGATCATTATTATAATATTAAATACTTTTTTTATACATACTAGCTTTTAAAATGGATAGGTTAGTGTTGCATACACTTAGCAAATAACTAAACATTAATCATTTTAACCAAAATATTGGCCCTTATTATTTTAGGGTTTACCATATAAATTTTATAAACATGAAATTTTAAAAATGATGATCTATACATTGGAACACCGACTATTAATATTTAATATAACTATCAACTACAAGTAAATTTCAAACTTTATTAGAGAAAACCTATTTACCTAGGTTTGCATCTATGTTGGTGGTGCACTAGTCAAATATAAGGTCTAATAACCCTACTATTTATTCATTTTAAGTTTAATTTATTTTGGTTTGTGCTTTCCCATCCTCAATCACTTAATTTTCATGATGGATTGATACTTTTGATTGAATCATAAAAACTCTAACACAACATATGGGTTTGCTTTTTGAAAATTCTATTTAATAACTCACCCCAATAAACCATATTATAGAATATATATAAGCTTGCTATTTTCATATTATTTTCATGTTGTCTAGGATGTGTACCTAAATATTCTAAACAAGATAGAAATAATATGAGAAGCACATGTTTATATACTTATCTTGACATGTAGAGTGAACAACTACCCATTCTAAACAAGATAGGAATATTATCAATCAATAAAATACTATTTGTATCTTGCATATAATTTTCACGTACCCATTATACATAATAGAATATTAGTATATTATTAATTGATAATATTCCTATCTTATTTAGTGGATAGATTTCCACTATATATGTCAAGATAAGAATATTGACGTATGCTTATTAGATTATTCATTATAAGAAGCTCAAAAATTTATGTTATTTAGAATGGGCATGTGACCCTTGTAAAACATAAAATTATATATATATATATATATATATATATATATATATATATATATATATATATATATATATATATATATATATATATATAATTCTTATCTTATTTATAATATAAAATTTTCCATTATAAATAAGATAGGAATATTATCAATTAAGAATCCAATTTTTTTATATCATGTATAATGGGAACATTTCCATTATAAATAAGTATATATGAATATAATGAGAAACATAGGCCAATATTATTATCTTGTGTAGAATGTGTAGTTAATCATTCTGGACAAGATAAGAATATTATTAATTAAGAGTCCAAAAAAATTATATTGTGTATAATGGGCATATTCCCTTTATAAAAAGTATATATGAATAATATTATTATCTAAGGCTAATATTATTATAGGTTTTTGTAGAGTGGTCACATTCCCATTCTACACAAAATAATAATACTGGCCTATTTTTCTATTATTCTTATCTTGCTGAGAATGGGTACCTTATAATTTTAACCAATAAAATAATATTGGCCTTTGATCAAAAATCCAAAATTATTATCTTGTATAAAATGGGAATGCTCCCATTCTACACAAGTTAATAATATAAGAATACTATCAATTAAGAATCCAATATTCTTATCTTGTTTAGAATGGGCACATGCCCATTCTAAACAAGATAGGAATAATATGGTAAAATGAGGCCAATATTTTTATATTGTGTAGAAATTATGGGAAAATACTATTTATAATAAGATAATAACATAGGACTATAATTATAATATTATTCCTATCTTATTCAAAATAGGCATTTTCCCATTCTACACAAGATAGGAATACTATGATAAAGAGAAGCTAATATTATTATCTTGTGTAGAATGGAAATCTCCCCATTTTTTTAACAAGATATAAATATTATAAATTATGAATCCAATATTATTATATTATATAAAATAGGTCATTTAACATTACAAGTTTTCTATATGAATAATATCAGACATAGATGCCAATATTCCTAAGAAATGGTGTGAAATGGGCACATGTTTATTCTACACAAGATAAAAATAATTTCCTTTATTTCTCATGATATTAATATATTCTTTATAATTGGAAACTACACATTATAAACAAGATAATAATATTGGCATCTGAGCAAGAATATAAAATTATTATCTTGTGTAGCATGGGCATGTGCCCATTCTACACAAGATAAGAATATAGGACTCTATTACTCATATTATTCCTATCTTGTTTAGAATGGGTAGTTTCCCATTCTTAAAAAAATAGGAATAATATGAGTAATATATACCAATATTCTTATTTTATGAAGAATGGGTGCATGCCCATTCTAAACAATTCCCATTTTGAATTACATAAAAATAATATGAACAACATAGGCCAATATTCCTATCTTATGTAGATCCAATGGTTATAAATAAGATAAGTATATGTCCTTTGTTTTTCATATTATTCCTATATTATTCAAAATGGGAAACTATAAATTTTCAAAAAGATAGGAATATTATAAATTAAGAACCCAATATTCTTGTTTTGTGTGGAATGGACATGTGCCCATTCTACAAAAGATAAAAATATAGGCCTCTAAGTAAGAAGCCAATATTCTTATCTTGTTTAGAATGGGCATGTGATCATTCTAAAAAATATAATAATATAAGACTTTATTTCTCATGTGACAGTTAAAACTGGCCATCATCTCATACTCATATATTATTTAGAATGGGTAGATGTCCATTATGAACAAGATAAAAATGTTAAAAATAGACACATATATTATTATCTTATGTGCAATTAATAACTACCCATTATCATAGGATTTATAGATGATAATAATTTATTATAAGATGTATAAGTATAAAAGGAAATTTGATCAATTTATTATAATTGTTTTTACACAAAAATACTAAAATTTTATTAAAATCAACATTGATGGGGATACTTTAAATGTAAAAAGGTGAATATAAAGAGATAATATAAATTAATAAATATAAAATATAACTAATGGATGTTATGAGTATGAAAGAGGAAAAAGTATAAAATGAAAATAAATTTATTATAATTGTTTTTCGATAAAAATACTTTTTCATAGACACAAGAATCAGAAGTTGAAAGAAAGATAAAATTCAAGAAAAAAAGTATGTCTATGACTAATCATTTAAGAGTTCAACAAAACATAAATCAATAATATCACAAGTCAGATATTAAATATTATTAAATCTATTATAATGGTTTAAAATTTTGAATGTTTTATATTTTAGAGAGAGAGAAAGTTGTAAGTATAAAAGGAATTAGTCTATAATATATTTTTTCCATGATACTATATTTATATATAGATAAGAGTCAAGGGTGGAAAATAAAGCTAAAATTCAAGAAAGGATCTATAATGAGATTATATATTTCATTGAAACTAGCTTGTCACACAAATTTATTTATTGTTTCTATTATTTCATAAAAAATATTAGTAATGTTTTTTTGAATGTCTTAGTCAATTTTAATTTTAAAAAAGGAAACCAAATTATCATAGTTGTATAAAACAAAAAAATTGAAATTATTTATTTATCATTATTGTTTGTATTCAAATTAAATAGAAGAAGAAAAATAATATAAATAAAAAATATAAATATAAACCTAGATATATATGCCACTTTAGACTTTGACACTAATATTTATTCCTCTTTGAAACTTAATTTGTATTTTATGTGAAAAACCTATGAAATTTTCTTGTGATTGTAGGTTAGGGATATCAATGCAGCTATTTATACTTGAACCCTAAACTAAATTTGTATTTGGTGCTAACACCATGTCTAATTTCCATGTGGTATCACATACCCCAATTACTGTTAGTATTTTTTATTGAGTTACTTCACTAAATCTAAATATGTTTATCATGTAAACACTATGCTTTCATTCTATGTATTATCTTAGAAGACCTTAGAATAGCATGACAATGTCATTTTTAGCCTTTTCACTTTATATTAAAAAAATAAGGAAATAAATTGGAATCATCAATAGTTAAAAAATTATAATATATCTTACTATTAACAAATACCACCAAAATTTTTAGATTTGCATTTTCAAAGTTTGACAAATAACCATGGCATTAATTAGATCAACATTTTTAAAATTCAAAAACACCCAACCAAAAAATTATGAAATTAAAAAACCCTATATAGAACCTACCTAACAATTAATAAATGTCACCAAACTAACAAATGCTACACTTTTTTAAAAGTTGAAAATATTATATTTTTACATGATGTCACATTACATGCCTATTAGACAAGACCTATGTCAAGTTAAATGATGTCATAGTTTTTTGAGTTATGATATTTAACATCTGGAAAGTACATCAGATCTATTTGAAATGTTTTTAAATTACATCAATCTAGTGAAGTGTTGTCCTAGTAAAATACACAACAATGTCAAAAATCATAAAATTAAAAACATATTAGTATAAACAAAATTAATATTATCATAACTCAGAATTATAAATAAAATTACTAAAAATGATTATATTAAATAATAATGAGATAAATATTTATGATAATATAAATATTTTCATAATTTAATTTAACCATGAAATTAATTTGAAAAATAAATATAAATAAAATTTATCTATAATACTAAAATAATGTACTTGTGACCACTCCTTATGCACACTTAACCTATGCTCAATTACACATTTATAAAATTTTATTCCTATACTTTTATGTAGATGATCCTATATACTTGGGAAAATATGATACTGAATATTCTTATTCCTCATTCCAAGTAGTCTAGACTCACTATTGGATTGATTCACACTTTCATTTAAGTTGTCTCTATTCCTTAAATAGAACCATTCCTTTAGGATAATTACATTAGCCAATAGTGTCTATATATGTTGGTTTTGTAATCTTATCAATTAAAGACTAATTTAACAAACCCAGATTCATCTAATGCTTCATCCTAAAGGTTTTTTAATTTCCTTTCAAGGATATCAAAAAAATACCACTATATAATCATATTTTATACCCATTTTTTCACTAGATGGCAAGATGATACCATTATTTCAAATTCTAGAATGATCTAAATACACATTGAGAGGAAAGAACCTATATTTCCCAATTCTAAATCCACATAGTACAAGTATCCCTAATCTAAGTTTGAATAAAACCAGGTCAAAATTCATTATTCAAGCAAATAACTATTCTAGGATTGCATCAACATATAAAATTTCATAAGTATGTCACACACACCATCATATAATGGGATAAATACACCAAGTATGATTCTTATTCATATTATTGATATGTATGAAATACTTAACACATAGGATGATGAGGTCAAACACAAATTCAGCCCATAACCCATTTTTACATATTTTACATCGGTGTTATTTCCTCTTATTATTTAAGCTAGGGTTTGAGTAAAGAATAAATCACACGATGCATCATGTGATGAATCAAATAAATATGCATACATATATAGGATATATAGGTGAAATAATAACCATAAAAAATTTTATAGAGGGAAAATACCCTAATAGATGTTGGTGCACTTTGCAGACACTAGTGTAAGCCAAATTTGTCCAAACAATGGGACCTTGTCCCAGAATAAAGTGGAACCTTACTCCTAATTCATTAAAACCTTTTGTAGTCATTTAATTGATCACATAGTCTCTTTTTTACTCCTAAAGACCTGATTTATAGCTAAGCCATATCTTTCTTAGTACTTTCCCTTTTTATCATATTTCTAAAAATAGTAAGTTTTAAATCAGTCATGCATATTTATTGGATAACATACATAATATTATTACTTAGTAGCTTGTCTTGATTATATAAATACTCTCTTAATATCCAATTTTGATAAAACATATTAGTGAATTTGTTTATTTTTGAATATTGAAAAATATTAACCATTAATGTTGTTAGGGTTTCTTTCCTTCTCTTTATTGTTTCCAATTGTTGCATTCAAAATTTTCATTTATTAAATTATTTGTTAACATAAATATTTTATGAAATCAAAGAATTTTTATACCTATCTTAGAATAAGTGGTAGACAAAGTGGTACACAAGTTGAGGATAGTCAAATGTTAGTTGATAACAACATAATGGTAAAATCAGTTGATACATCTTAGGATATTGACAAATGAGTTTTAATAGTGTATCTTTCAAATAATATAGATATGTATGATGTGATTTTAACAATTTTTAGAGAGGAAATAAATAAATCATCTAAAGGAAAAACATATGAGAACTATACTACTATGGGTTACTTTCCAATCTCTACATCACTAAATAAAAATTATATACTAATATCTATTATCAGGGAAACCTAGGGGTTTTAGAAAATCAACATGTCGATCTCTACTCAGTCATTATTTACACCTCCTTTGGTTAGAACAAATTATATTATTTATTTAAAATCCCTTATTCATAAAATTGTAGCTTTATATAAAAGGTTTTACTTATGGAAAAAGGTGTTTCAAAACTTAATTAGACACTTGACACACATATTTTATTGTATACTCCATTGGCTTGACATATTTCAGCCTATCCTTTACCACGTATTTTTGTGGCAATTAAGCTTGCATTATATGATGAAAAAGTTGATTTTGAGAAATATTTGAGAGCATTTCATGGAACATGTTTGGAATATGCATCTAATGATAAGTTTTTGACCAATTTGTTTCACATGAGTTTAAAAGAGTAAGGTAGTTTTATGATTTATCATATTAGTCAATTAATGCATTCAATATTTTGGAAGATTTATTCCTTTCACATTTTTCAATTAATATAAATGAAAATATTTCATATGCTCAAATTGCTCAGCTTGAACAATAATCCAACAAGATTTTTATAGATTATGTAGTATAGTATAAGACCATGTGATCCAAAATGTGAATCATATGGTAGATAAATAATTGTAAGACATATTTAAATAGAGTTTTCTTCCACCTATACATTAATATATTATTTTTTATAATTTTATATCATTCACTTATTTATGTCACACAACTAATGAAAGAGAGGTTAAGTTGTTGGAAATGAATAAGATAAAGTATGAAAGTAAAAATAATAGTGAATTTAATTTAATAACTTAATGAATTATATTATTTATTCCTCCAAGGAGACAATTTAACAAATTTTTAGAATCTCCATACAAAGTTTTACAAAATTTATTATAATTTCACCGTATATCTCTCCCTCCCATTAAATAGGTTGATGTGAGTCAACCTTATAAAAGGATTTGATCACAATTATTTTTTTAATTTTTATAGATCATGATGTCATAGTATTAATAGATGCATCAATTTGAAAAAAATATAAGTGACTTGATATATAAGAACAATATTAATGTGGGTACATGTATCAATAATACAAAGGCACCAACAAGTGAGATTCAAACAAAGAAGATATTTGGTGATTCTTTCTTTGAGCATATACGTCAAGAAAAAATAGATAAATCATAATTTAAGTACACATATAATTCACACCCTCCACCAACTTCTTATCATCCTCATATAGAAGCACAACATCCTTTGAATGGAATTATTGGTACATATCATGTTTCAATGCCATATAGACCATGTATCACATTCTAAAAACATGAGATAGTCAATGATGATTTTGATTTGAACTATTTGTTCATTTAATCTCACATTGTTCATAAATATATATAGAGTGTCATGGTTGATAATGGCTTAAGTGTGAAAATGTATATTATCACACTTATCTCTCATTTTAGATACACAGATAAGGATATACTTCCTTCAAAAAAAATGGAATCAATGGACATGTTCAAAGTTATATAGGTGAGATAACATTACAAATATAGTTTGGTACAACACATGTGGTCACCAAGTTTATAGTAGTACCCAGTGCAAGATTTTTTTGATATATTATTGGGACATCCTTGGATTTAATAACTTTTTTCAGTACCTTATACAATACACAAATGTTTGAAATACATTTTTCTATTGAGGTTAATCATTTTATTCCATATGAATACTCCATCCAAAAAAATTATATTATTCCTACACATCATATATCAATTGAGCAACCTAAAAGGGTTAAAATTATTTAGAGCATCCACAATAAGGTGGTCAACTTTCCAAAGAGACCTATCCTTAAAATTCCACTAAATCATTGATATGTCAATATAGCATACCCTATATTGGTATTATAAGACATTAAGAGTGTTACATAGAGAAAACCAACATGGAGCTATTATATTCCACTATGGGTTCCCTATATTCCTAAATCTCACTATGTTAAATAATATACACAACATATTCTAGATTATCATCATAAAAGTGGAACTTATGATACAATTATAGATCAATTTTCATAAATGGGTTGAGAATAGTTCCTTCATAGTGGTATGATACTTTAAATTCAAGAGAGGCCATCCTTCCTATGTTAGATGCATGACATGTGTAGCTCATTTACATTCATAAATTTTTGTTTTATTATATGAAATACTTATTTATATCAAATATGATTCATAAGTATACTTGAGTAAATTTTAGAACATAAAACTTGTCACTTTTAGATGCAGATGTTGGTGGTGATACTCTCTAAGAACCAAAAATCACACACATAAAAATCTCTAATCCAAATAATACTGCACTAAACTCTTGTCCAAATCCAAAAAAATTATCCCAATGAGCATAATATATAATCTCTTAGATATATAATAATTAAAAGATGTATACAATTTATATGCATCAAAAAAATTTCACTGGGAGCTTATTTTACTTAGGTTTTATCACTCTATCACTATATTGTTTGTTCCTACTACAATATAGTACATTTCACAAATATTTATTTGTTTTCTCACTTAATTTTGAATTGTTATATTATTATATACCTTTGCTTCTAAATATAATAATGTTAAAAAGTGTTTATGTAGATCAATTTTAATTACTCATGCATGCTTATCATGTTTGATGTTTTGCTTCATGCTTTGTGTGTATTAATTTTTATGAATTATGGACATTTAGACATGTCCTTATTTACAAATCTAAGCCTTATTATGTGTTTATGTGTGTGTGAGTGAAATTTTAACATGTCCCTTGTATGAAACCCCTTTGGATTTTTCCATGTTTTGTCTAATTTTGTGTGTGCTTTGTGTATGTGTCATGGCGATTATTCTTATTTTATATTATTTTCTTAGTTTTTGATGCCATGATAGATATAATGCATCTCCATAGTTTATTTATGACATGTTTAGTATCATTAATTATCCTTGAGTAACTCTATACCAATTTCAAGAACCTCGAATACAAACATTTATTCAATATATGTCTAATTTGTAACATCTATCTATACATGGAACTACGTATGCTTGGGTTACATGTATCATACATTACTATTTTCAACTCATATTATCAATATGATACCATGATATCCAATATTATCATTATTTCTCTAGATATAAATATTTATATAAAATCATTTACATAACTTTTTACTTTTGATATAAGTTATAGCACAAGCTTCAAAACTCAGCTCAAAGAGGGGTATCCTCAATGGATTATCTTAGAGACTAAGTTATAATATTCCATTGTATAGACAATAGACAATAATACTTGCTTAGTTTATCACAATGCATACTTATTTTTTACTCATAAAACATATTAAAATAAAACCACACCTTAAGGACAAAATCTTATGTTGTGGTTGTCCAACATAGTGTACTTTCATCCCATGAATTAGAAACAATGTTTTTTAGAATTCTCACCATCATACTCAATCGAAAGAATAGTTTTCAATGGTTACCTAGAAACAATTTCATATTGTTTACATAGGATCATCATATATTTTACCTAGATTGGGGGTATCATCTATGGCATGTGTTCTATATTATTACTCAAATATTAAGTTAGTAATAATTATATTATCAAGATCATTATAAATAGATTTTATATTTGGGGAAGGCATGTGACACATGGTCACTTTCTTGATTAGTTTTACACCATTTTCTAAAGAGGTAATGACAATTCATATCATTCTCTATGTTTTATAGACTAGACTTGATTCATATAATTTTTCACTCATTTTGCACCAGGTATTTCACTTGTTTTAACCAGAATGAATCTTATTCTATATATAGTGGTTAATTCAACTTTTAAACCCATTTTTTCACTAGAATGATCTAGATGAATTAATATAAATATTTAAATATATTGTACTACCTTTAATTATATGATTATGAATTAAAGTGAATATTAAATTTTTAAGCACAAATTATATTACCAATTAGGATTTGGTCATGCACACTCTAATCCAAGTGTTTCAATAGAGAAATCTATAAGGGCTCTACCTTATCTAATCACCATTTTTTCACTAGAAAACATAAAAATTTGCATACATGAAAAGGTTTATTAATTCCTCATTATTTTATCTATAAATATATTATCTTTAATTTCACATTTTCATCCTATGTAAGGACTGATTTAAACATGTTTCATTGCAATTTTTAATGAAGCACAGTTTGGTGTGTGATCTATATCCAAGCATACTCAAAACAAGTAAGCTTAGGTATAATTATCTTTAATTTTACTCTAGTAATTTTTATTTATTAAATTACTATAATAAAATGAGGGAAATTTAGTCAATAAAAATAAAATTTTATGCTAAAAAATACACTTATGACCACTCCTTATGCACACTTAATCTATGTTTAATTTTATGGTTCTAAACCACTATTCCTATACTTCTATACAAATGATCATCTATCCTTAGGAAAATATAATATTTAATGTTATTATTATTCATTCCAAGTATCATATACTCACTATTGGATTGGTTTACACTTTTAGTTTAGATGTCTCTATTCCTAAGAAAAAAATGATGTGGGAACATCACTCTTAGGGAACCTTTTTGTCTAAATTTTGGTTTGTTTGAATTCATGTAGTAGTGATGATTCTTTGGATGTATTTAAAATTCAAAAATAATGATTATAATTAAAATTTTTAATTTATAAATGCATCTAGGTAGTCTAAATTTTAAATTTAGGATTTTCTTGCCAAAACTAGTTGTATGTAAAATTTGAATTTTTGGTTTATTTCATAACCTGTAGGGGTATCTAGAAAGGTTGAATAAGTTTATGAAAAAGTTTTAAATGTAATTGGAGAACCACTTAACCATTTAAAATGGTAAAAAGTGACATATAAATAGTAAATAAACATTGGTGCCTTGTCACCTTTTCAAACTTGTATGGTAACCATTGCCAAGATTTCTCCATGTTAGTTACAATAGTTATCTTCCATATAAAAGTGAAGAGTATTGAATAGGATAAATTTATTGATTTTTTTTCTAATCAAGACTTAAAATGAATATAATAACTAATGACCCTATTCAATAAATCATGTGTGATAAACCCCTATTTTGAGCATTTTATCTTGGTTGCAGACTGTATCTTTCATGATTGATGATCAATGGAATTTGATAATGGTTCTACATGATATTTAAGCATTTTTTAATGTATTTTGAGGTTATAGTTTCAAGTAATAATAATAAAATCATTTTTTATTCAAACATATGTATACACAGACCCCTATCTTTGTGTGAGTTTCTCTATTTGTAGATTGTGTTTGTTAAAATTAGTAATTAACAAGGTTGAAAGATTATATCAGATGTTTTTGAAGGTGTAATGAATATTTTTTTAGGTTTTAAGACCAATATATAATAAATAAACCCTATTATTCATAGGCATATTTAAAATAGACTTATTTTCTATAGTAGACATTGCAAGACTAGATTGTGTGTTTGTTTTGAGGAAAAAAATCAACTTTGCATTGATTTTCAAGTGCTTGATGTATTGAGGTAAGTACATTGAAATTGGTTAAAGTTTATTGAAACTTTTTTTTCATTTTTTTTTTTAATAATCTATACAAGAATATAGGCCTATAGATACACCATTCTCTTACATAATCAATAATGTTTGGGACTAAAAAACCTTAACAGAGAGTTAGAAGGAACTAACTATTGATTGGAGAATGTGAAAAAGGTCATGACATACCTTGAAATCCTTTTATAGAAATTTTAAAATATATAAATTTTACATGGTGTAATTTTATATGCTCTCAAGTTATGGAGCTACAAAAGCCCTATTTTAGGGTTTCTTGCATATCTTGCCTTCCAACCATCAAAAATCAACCAAAATTTGTAATATGAGTACATTTGAGGTGATATAACTAATTCACATGCTATCAGGTGTGTAAAAGATATGTAGTATGTATTTTGAATGTTTAGGGTGCATTATGCCTATAAAAGGGCTAATTAAATAAGCTAAAAGTGGGAAGGTGGGCCTAGACAAGGAGTTAGGTGACCAAAATTGACACATAGGTGTGTATTTATAAGGAAAAGGAGAATACACATTTGAAAAGTCTTAATTAGTTGTACTTTTTCTATACTAGAAAGATAACAAGGGTAAAAGTCTATTAGAAAGGGTCAAGAGCTTAGGGTGTTTGGAAAATAATTCATAGTTGAAACTTGTAGTGAGGAACCTTTACATCAAAAAATCTCCTTCAAGACAATTTTTTTTGGCAGTGTTTAAATCCATTAATTTCACACTCTCATGAATTAATGACTAATTATAAAATTAAAATTCATATAAAAGGTCATTTTACATGTTTTTCAAGTCCCATTCAAGGAAATACTAGAAATACCACTACATAAGCATATTTTATACCCATTTTCACTAAATGGAAATAGGCTACCACTATTACAAATTCTAAAATTATATAATTACACATTAAGATGAAACCACCTAGTATTCCCAATATGGGTTCACATAGTCTAAGTAGACTTAATCTAAGTCTAAATAAAAAAAAGGTCACAACTAATTTTTCAAGCACATAATTACACCAAGATTAGATCAACATATAGTATTTCACACACACCACCATAGTATGAGATAAATACATGGAATTTGATCCTTCTTCAGAGTATTGGTATGTAGGAAGTGCTCAACACACGTGGTGTTGAGGTTGAGCACAACCTTAACCCCTAATGCCATTTTACCTATTTTACATCATTTTTGTTTCCCCTTATCATTTAATCTATGGTTTAACTAATCTATTCTATGTTGTAATTTATACTTGTATTAGCTAGTGTTGATACACGATGTGTGTTGTGTGCTATAATTAGATCGACCAACTCAACCTAGTTTCATGTGTGCTTGACTTAATTTTTTGTAATTAAAAATAAGTCATCTAGATTCAAGATATTTTAAAATTTTACCATATTATAGAACACAGTCAATCAACTCAACCCATAAACTATTTTTTATTGCCTATCAAACTTTAATGAGTAGTTCAACCCAGTCTTTTATAGACTATTCTATTTTCTTACATGTCAAAGTTCATTAACCATCTAAAACCAGTCTATAATAGATTTTCATATTCTACTTCCCATATAAATTTCATTGAATAGATCAACTTAATCTATTACAGACTATTATGCTTCCTTTCTTATCAAAACATCATCAACCATCTTGACCGAGTCTCTTATAGACTTTTATAACTCTTTATTTATCTAACTTCATTAACTAACTCAACTTCATCTGATTCTATATTTTTTTATCACCTTGGTAATTTGACCATATAGATATACTAACTTGACCTTTTTATTTCAAGCCTCTAAGTTTATCATCTCACTAGTAAGTTTTTAAATCAACTATTTCATCATGCAAAATTTGTTTGATGATGTTATAGATTAAAATAAAACTAATATAATTAGTTTCATTAATCTTAATAAACTCTCTAAGACATACTTTATGGTGATAAATATATATCTTTAAAATATTCATGTCACTACTAGAACCAGCAACTATGGGGCTCCTCCCTATTACATTGCCCTTAATCCTTTATTCCTAAAAATGATAGAGGATGAAAGTGACCTTCAGTATACAACTAAAATGATCCACTTCATTAATGGAAAGCTTAAACATTAAGGAAAGGATCCCATAATAATATATAACCTTATGGTGGGAACTCATACTATAGAACCCCATTCACCTTCACCTAGCTTTTCTATAGGATTTGGGACAAGTCATTTTATGACTTCTATCACATATTTTCCCTCTCTCATTCCTCCCTCTAGTAGTATAACATCATATTCCATGTATTATTCCACCTCCATGCCATGTATATATACAAACATGATAGGTGTGACTTTTAATGGGTCTACCCAAAGAACCCACACTAATACCCAATTTGATACAACTACATCTAATGATAATAGTGATTCTCATAACAATATTGCATCTCACACTACTAGTGCATCTCAAACCCTTAATACCTCACATAATAATAATGCATCCAATGTTTCTTTTACTAGTCAAAATATCATTAGCACTAATCAATTATTATGACAAACTCAATCAACGGGATACTTTTCAAACTAATAGTGTCAACAAAATGATGTAAATGAAAAAGTAGTTGATGTATTTATAAAATCAACCTCAACATACTCAGTGAGTAGAAAAAATTACTAATGCACCCTAACCCCCATGAAAGATACACATGGTAATTGTTGACATTTTGGCCTCATAGGCTAAATTTCAATCCCTACCATCAAAAACTTACATGAGACTCTTTTTGAACCTACCTAGAGTGCCTCAAATAACTATATGATCCTATAAATGTCTCTTGAAGTCTTGATATCTTGTTGATAGGTCTCACATTGTCATAGAGTCTCTTTGTGGTCATCATATATCATAATTATTTTGAGACTTATTAGTGATGTATTAGGTGTCATAGTGATAATGGAGTATGTAATAAGTTGACATTTTCCTTCTCAATTTCAAAAGTATAGTCTAAACAATGTTTGATAAGATTAAGGTCATTTAGCAAATATTATGGTACTTTAGAGAAAATGAGGTTTCCAATGCATATGGTTTTAAGGCTACCTAAGCCTTTTCATGGAGGGATAAATTTACCAGTGAGATGTCAAATTTATTAAACCTTGTTGGAATCCATGAAATGAGGTACAATAGTGTGTTTGAGGTCATTATTCATGATGTACTCATCTAAGCTCAATTCACACCTTAGTTCACCCATAAAGGCCATCAAATACCCTCAAAATGCCATGAATAAAGCTATATGTAATATAAGCCTTTGAAAAGGAGGAGTGTTTTACCAAAATCATATTATAAGAGTCTTGAAGGGGGTTATATTTTCATTATAAACCATTACTAGGCATGTCATATTCTTGAAGGTCCTTTCTTAAAGGTCAATTCCATTTCTCACTAGCCAAATGGGCCCCACATTGGTAAATATTCATAATTTTAGATTATATCACCATACCATTCAATTTTATATGTCACTTTATGAATATTTTCCCTCTTTATACCCTCAAATGTTAGTTTAAGGTCAAAAACATGGAGAAAATAATGGAAAATAGGGTTTTTTGGTGTTTTTTGTAGATTGTATGAATTTGTACAAACATGTCCATATAGAGGGGAGTCAAGTGTTGTATGAGAGTTTATGAAAGATTTTTTGGAGAAGTTTTAGGTCAAAAGGATGCAAGAACAAGACAAAACCATTCCTCTCTCTTTACTATGTTTTTTGGTAGCCCAAGCAATCATTTTAGGTTTTCACTCATTCCATATAGGAGATAGAATATCAAGATCTAGTCTCTTGGGAATAGAAAGGTGGTCCCTTGAATTTATTATCCATGTCATTTTAGACAAGTTCATGGATATATCTTTGTGAAAAAATGTTAACATCTTGGCTACTCTAGTGAACTTCTTCATCTATGTAGAGGTTAGGAATGGTAATGGTTTTGGTATATTTTGTAGTAGTTATTGAAAACCAATCATTTTTATATGTTATTAAGGTCCTAACAGATCATATATATCAAATTTTACCCATGGTTCACATGTTTTAGGTGTGAAAGTAAGAATATTATCCATATTCTCTATCTTCAAACTACATATAGGTTTCTAGATAGTACAGTGTACTCAAGGATTGATAGTGTAGGTGAATCATGCTTATAGTGTGTAATATATCCTTTGAATTTTATTAAACCTATATACCATACCAATCACCCAAGTTATTCACCCTCAATCCAAACTAATCACTCCAAATTACTATCCATAGTGTGATTATCAAGAGTAAACATGGTCTCCTTTGCAAGGTGGAGACAAAGTGGTTGTAGATGGTCCTTGGTGGTGTTTGAGATGAATAATATCATTAAATTTATATTTATTCCCTATCATGTTACCCCAAATTCCATTTAACCACTACCCTATACCTGAAATACCACTCTCATCTTTGACTCTTGAAGGATAAACTCCTAAAAAACTGATTGTAACAACCCAAAGTACAAACAACTAAGGTGTTGAGTGTTAGAATGGAGTATTAAAATATAAGAAACCTCAGTCAAGATTCATATAATCTTATAAAGGATAATTGAAATGAAAAAAATAAGGGTAGAAAAGGTTCATTAAGAATCACATACTAGACTCACTCAAAGAGAAGGCAAGCTCAGTCACAGACCTCAAAGTACACATAGGCTTATAGTGGTGGAATGAGAGAAATGCTAATGGTAAGGAAGTTTAAGGAAGATAGAAAGGGTTATAAGATAAAAAAAAATACTTTTATCAAACTTATATATTTAAAATAGGCATCAATCACACTCAAGTGAGGTACACATAGTTAGGAAGCCTATTTACCACACCTAAAGGCTTTAGGTAGATTAGTCAAGTAGACAATTATTGGCATGAGATATAGAGAGTATGAATAGATGTAAATGAACCTAAGATGTAAAATGATTATATGAATAACATGAAAAATGGAGAAAGATACACCCACCCTTCACCCCAATTCTAAAATAAAGGTAGAAATATTACTTCTCATCCATGCATAGTCCTCATCCAAGACTACCACCTACATGCAAGGTCTTAGGTTTTACTATGAAGTGTGATGGATCACACTTGGGACAGAGAGTGAAAAAATTTAAAGATATTTTGAATTATATCTTTAGTTTCCCAAACTCCTTATAAATTACCTAACTCTTGGAGTGAAACTAGGACCTTTATAGTTAGCTCTTTTAGGCCCGAAATAGGCAACTATAGACCTAGTTATGCAAGTAAAGGATATCAATAGGTCCCAGAGTGTTGGTAGAGTTAGAATAATATTTAATGGAGATATCAAGGTATGAAAAATTATTAAATATATTATAAATTTATAATGTAAGAATATCCTAATGACTCACTAAACAAGATAGGCCTAAAACATGCAGCTACATACTTATCTAAGGAATGAGGAACACCTATAGGTATTAGAATATTGGAAGAGTGAAAATAATGGTTTTTACCTATAATATAAATTATCTCATTAATTTTATTTATTTATACTATCCCTAAGAGTTAATGGAGGGTTAATGACCTACACAGGCATGTTAGGCTTAATCAGGGCTAAACAAACCTATACATAGTAATTAAGGGATTGTACATAATGTGGAGGTCATATAAGTATTAAATACATATTAGGAAGAGGTGAAGGAAATGATATAGGTGTTTTATGGTGATGGAGATATCAAATAGGTGAAATAAAGCTAAGCACACCTTGATAGTCCAACACACTTGACTACTACCTTTAGGCAGAGTTAACAATAAGAAGTGGAAGTATAAAAAAGTACAAAGAGATGAGGTAAAGATATGAAAAATGGTATTCATATTTTTTTTATTGGTCTTATCACTCCCCAATAAAGTTATGTATCCATTGAGAGGGAAGGAGATAGGTGGCCTATATATGCCTATTAGGCCTAAAAGGCCTAAATAGGTGTATATCAAAATTGAGGGCATCTACAAGTACCAATAATGTCTAAGAAGTTAAAAAAACCTCAAAAAGGAGGTAAAACTATAGAATTTTTTTTCCAAGGGACAAAATTACCATTTTGGTGAAGAGAAAATAATGGCCTATTAGGTCATTAGGCCTAAAACTAGTACAAATAAGCTTGTAGTAGAATTTAGGTCACTTGTATGTTTTGGTGTTTGAATAAGGTTGAAACTAACATAAGATAAAGTATGAATCCAATAATATTATTTAAAATTATTGAGTCTCATAAAATAATAAAAGGTTCTAAGCTCAAACCCTAAAGGTTACATAAGTCTGACTGTGTATAAACCCTAGGGTAGAGGAATAAAAAATGTGCAGAGGATGCCCTTGAAAGAGAACATAATCCTAAGGAGGTTAAAAAATTAAAGAGACATATTAAATTAGTATAAATATTAAATTAATATTGAAAAAATAAGTAATCCACCCAGGTCTAACACTCTCATCAACCACTCAAACTTAGAAATCTAGTAGTGACCTACAACTAGTCACTTAAGAAAGAGGAGTAGAATAGAGTTTTGGTGATTATAATAACTTGTATAAAGTTGGATATAGGTGAGGAATAATTTATTTTAATGATATTCAATCCACTACAAGTCACTCAGACCCTTGAAGCTCAATTGAGGCTTGTTAGGCCTAAAACACACTTTTAAGGTCTTAAATCCCACACCACCATGGGAGTACTCTAAGACTCTCCCAAGAAAAATGAAACCATGAGAAAGTATAAGAGGATATTTTAGGTCTTAAAAATGTGATTACAACTAGTGTAAATGAAAATAAATTATAAATTAGCCTTAAAACCCTACTATAATTACTTAGTCACATGTAGTTAATCTGAGTTATAGATTCAAGTACTCATCATACCTTTCACCACAAAAGCACTCTAGGAAAATTATCTTAGGGTAAGTTGGTCACCCATACAGAATAAAAATATATGGATGAGTGAGTTGGATTTAGTGGTACAAGTTTATGAATGAAGGCTAAGACTATAGGTATGTCCAAATAACTTATAGATAACTCAAGGTCCATAATTTTAAGTTCATATCTATCCACACTAGCTACATGGGAACCAAATATTGTTAGATATTTTATGGAGATATATGGACTAAACATCGATAACCATAAGTTTGGGATTGGAGGTCTCATCTTTATGATCCATCGTTAAGATGGTAGACCTCTAAAACCCTCCTTAAGCCCTATTATAGACCAATTATAGGAAATGTGAATATTTTGGAAACAAAGCACTTTATAATGACCTAATAAACTCTTGAACCACAAAGTAAACTTAGAGGAGAACCTGGTCATTGTATTATGTTGTATAAATTCTATGTAGAAGTGTTATAAAATTATACTTTTTGAAGAAATTAAGTATAAAATAAGGTGAAAAACTATTTGGGATGATGCCAATCATTAAAATGGAAGTTTTGGCAATTTTTTGTCTCCTCAAGTAATTATATTCCCAAAAATATGACTAGAAATACCTCTAAAACCCTCCTCCAAACAACCAATTTATAGATGTGAAGAACAAGGTGACATAGTCATCTAGTTTGGTAAGTTTACAAGTGTGAGCTACTCAATAAGACCTATATAGTGGTATGTAAAAAAATTTAATACCTAAATCTCACTTATTCAGATGATCTCAAGATTTCATACAATTTTTCATGGCTACCAAATACATACAGTCAAGCTTCTAGGCATAATTGGAATATTTGTCTTACTTAGTCAATAAAGAGGTTTAAATTTTAGTATAGAAAGGATATAGAGGGAGGTAGTTTAGGGTAATTACATATGTAACTAATCCTAAGGGAAAAATAGATATTCTTCATATCCATTATGAAGGAATGAAGGTAGTTTTAGATCCAAGTCAACATGCACATGAAAGAGTGGGCTACTCAACACCTCTTGGAGACTTAATAACACCCTATTCTCACTTTATAGCTATAATTTTTGGAGTGGTAGACCTTTTATAGCATGTTAATGCTATGTAAGAAGTCAAACAAGGTAGTTACACCCCCACCACCTCACCTCAATGCCAAAGGGGTCATTCAAGAACATCAATACATGAAGAGAGTTGAAATAAGGATAATTATAACTGATTTAACTAACATATGTGTTGATTATGGTCATTTATGACCTATTATATTCACCTCCATACCACTTTTATCCCTCCCTCTCTTCTAATTTGATCTTCATTCAGGCCTTATGGTCTTGTTTTGTGCCCTCACTTGGGTATGAGGAAAATCTACCTAATTTGTACTCTATAGATCTCTTAGATTGATGAGTAAATGGTTGAATCTCATTCATCATGAGATATAGTGTGATTTTCAATTTTTTTGATTTTCATATGTGATGAGTTTGTATTCTTTGTACTTCCTTGTTCACCTATATGCCAATAGAATTTATTATGTGATTATGTGACGAGTAGAAGTGTTGGTGATAGGGTTTAATTTGTGATCTAATTGGTAAGAGTCTCATAGAAAACCTTATTATCATGACCTTTGTATTTATTTACCTAATATATCCTCTACATGAATCACTCTTTCATAATAAATTTTGAAGATGGTTGTTGAGTTGTTTATTTAGTCCATTAGTGTTGCTAAGAGATCAATTTGAGTGGATGAATTATCATTTTGGTGCATCACCAACCCTTAGATTAACTTTATTTTATGCAATTTCTTTCCATTTTCAACCCAAGCAATAGGTATTAGTGATTCTAATCCATAATTGATGTAATATAGGAGGTAGCTTCATAACCTAAAGGTTTTGTCTAATGATAATATCAACCATAGCCTTTAGACCATCCCCATGTTAGTCCATGTTTAAAGTAGGCCTAAACAACCTCATTCAAAGGGTAAAACTTGGGGTTCTAATAGGTTTATCATGCTCAATGGGACTAGATTCAAGTGTTTGAGCCTTTAAAATAGCATTTGCAATCATCTCAAAGAGTTTTAAGTACTCACATGGCAATTTACAGTTAGAAGTTGATAATAAATTTCATCACAAGTCACCATCTTAAGGGTAAGAAAGGTTATTATTCATAGGTATATTCTTATGCATGTGATTAATGATGAATTATGGATACATATATGGCATAATTATATCATACACTCCTTTATGAGTATCCCCATGATCTATTATGATGTCTATTAGCCCTAAATTCACCCTTATCAACCTTATAATGAGTCTCCTTATTTCCAAGACTACCAACCCCATTGTGAGCCTCACCTACCTCCTTGGCAATCTAATTATCAATATGATCAGTCATGGAAGAATCATGATGTTGTTAACCAACCCACTCATGTCCCAAGTCAATCCACATCAAGCCTCAAATAGACCCTATTGGACTATGAAAGACACATGGTGATCATTGACACAATGAAAGGGTATAGAAAATGATCCCTAAGTATGTGATTGAGAGAATTAAGCATTAATTACAATAGGACAAAAGAGAGTGGGTATTATTTTATGAGATAAGGCCATTTAATGGTTAATAGTTGCATGCTTGATATAGATCATATATTTTAAAATATTAAGGATAGGTTGGTAGTGTATGAAGGGAAATAATTTAACCAACATTGACATTATGTCCCCTCCTTCATCCCATATTATTATTATGTTAAGATTCCCATCATCCCTTAAAATCTTCAATCAATTTATTATCAAATAACTTAAAGTTCTTCACAATATTTATCAGCCTTTCCATCATATAAATCTATCCAAGAGAGAGTTCAAGAGGATTAAAAAGTGTGCATTCAAGGGATTACTCATCATGATCACATCCATGATTAGTCAAGGCTTGATTTTGAAGCTTACCTTATTAGACAAATTGAGGTTATAGATAAACACTTATATCAGTTAGTAGTAGCTATAAAATCAACATAATCTTAGCTAAATACACATCCATTCATGCCCCAAACTATAGTACACATAATGCAAGGAACTCCTAAACCTAAGTTTCCATCTTATAAACAAATGTAGTAGTCAAAGGGAAGAGAAGAGAACTCAATAATAATCCCAAGTGTCAATGTGGAAAAAAATATTGAGATCATTCAATCCTCACCCTTCCCTCCTCAAGAGTCAAAGACATTTCCCTCATGTAAATCCATTCATATCAATGTGCATAAGAAGGAGGAGATGATGGTTGTTACGAATAAGCAACTAGATGAAGGAATAAGGCATACATGTCATCTCTCTTAAAGTCACTCCAAAAATATCTTATGACATTCCTTGAGAGAGATCATATATTGAAGAGATGAGCAAAGAAAATCATATTGAATTGGTAGTTGATGATGATGACTTGAGTGAGCTTGAAGAGGATCTTGTTGTTGGGACACCCCTTAGCAAGAAGGAACATAACTTGGCATTCAAAGGTATAGAAGAGGATGCAATACAAGATCAAGATGAGACACAAGAGAAATATGTTTTAGTTAGATAAGATGAAGATGACTTCTAGGACCTCCTTAATGACATGGCATTTTCCTGAATCATGGTAGTCCTCAATAACTTGTATTAGTTATAGGAAAAAGTTTTAGACTAGATAATTAGGGGTATAAACAAGCCATTGTCCAAATTTAAGAGAGTCTATGAAAATATAAACCATGTGAAGATTAGGAAAGCGATTTGTTTAAAATCATATAGGTAAGATAATCTCTCCTTGAAACATCTTATGATCTGGTCTAGGTTAGAGAATTAAATTTCATCAAACAAAAAGGGGACATCCCTTCAAGCATGCCAATCTAATAAGTTATCCTATGTGGAGATGACTTATTTGATGTTCTCAAACAAGGTTACCAACTCTTTCTTACACCTATATATGCCTCTTCACTCTTAGAGGGTGGAACTAAACTAAAGTGGCATCAAGAAGTCATAAAATAAGATGTAACTCCCTTAGATGCCAACCTTATAGTCATAACACAAAGGTAACTTCAAGTTGTCTAACATGATCAAGAGTAGCCCATGACTGAGGTAGAGATCAAATTGTTAATTCAAGGAAGGAAAGTTTGGAATGAGTATGATTGGGTGATTAACTCACCTAGTCAACCCATGCACCTAGGGATGGAGCTATAAGGTCTAGATAATCTCCTAAGGATCCATTAACATGCCAATGTATTCAACTACAAGTGGGAGTCTTCATTTAACAGATATACCTTATTACTCTCCAATCATCATGTTTAAATCTAACCTCATAGAACCAACTTGATCAAAGGATTTTCCATTTTTATCCTAGAGGAGAAATGAGGTATGTTTTAGTTAGTTTTTTCTTGTCTTTTCTCAATAATAATGTCATACACAAGTTTATAGTCTATTGTCTTATTGTCTTGGTGTCTTTATTAGGTTTGCTTCTAGGGTGGTAGGTGTGTTTCCTTAGTTGTCATTTTTATGTCTTATTTTTTTTAGTCTTAGAGGTGTCATTAAGTGATGTGTTTATTTGGTAGTCTGAAATGGGCATATAATTCATGATGTCATGCTTACGTTAGTGGTTTCTCTTAACCATTAGGCTAGTCACCCCTTAGAGTCAAAAGAAAATGTTGACATTTTGGCCTCATATGCCGAATGTCAATCCATACCATCAAAAACATACATAAGACCCTTTTTGAGCTTACCTATAGTGCTTCAACTAACCATATGATCACATAAATGTATCTTGAAGTATTTTAATCTTGTTGAGAGGTCTCATGTTATCGTAGAGTCTCTTTGTGGTCATTATATATCACAACTATTTTTGACCTATTGGTGATGTATTAGGTGTCATATTAATCATGAAGTATGTAGGAAGTTTCCATTGTCCTTCTTAAGTTTAGATTAAGGTCATTTAATAAATATTAAGGTACTTTGGAGAAAATGAGGTTTCCAATGCTTATGGTTTTAGGCCTACCTAAGCCTTTTCATAGACAAAGAACTTTACCAGTGGTATGTAAAAGTGATTAAACCTTTTTTTAATCTATGAAATGAGGTACAATAGTTTTTTTGAGGTCATTATTTGTGATGTACTCATCTAAGCTCAATTCACACCTTAGTTAACCCTTATAAGCCATGAAATACCCTTAAAATGCTTCACATAAGCATGTTTGTCTTGTAAACCTTTAAAAAGGGGGAGTTTTTGACAAAAATCACATTATAAGAGTCTTGAATGGGGTCTTATTCTCATTATAAACCATTACTAGGCATTTCATATTCTTGAAGGTCCTTTCTTAAAGATCAAATCCACTTTCCAATAGCCAAATGGACCCCACATGTCCAAATATGCATCCTTTAAGCTTCCCTCTACCATACCATTAAATTTAAAATGTCACTTTATGCATGTTTTACCTACGCCTACCCTTAGATGTTAGTTTAAGGTTGAAAAAATGGAAAAATTAGGGTTTTCAAGTGCTTCTTTTAGATTATACAGATTTATACAGATAGGTCCATATAGAGGGGAGTCAAGTGTTGTAGGAGAGTTTATTATAGATGTATGGGAGAATTTTTAGGTCAAAAGGATAAAATAATAGGACAAAACCACTCCTCTCTCTTCATTGGGTTCCTTGGTAGCCCAAGTAGTCTTTTTAGGTTTTCATTCATTATATATACGAGAGAGAATATCAAGAGTTGGTATCTTGGGCATAGAAAGGGGGTAATTTGACCATCTTATCCATGTAAATTTTCTTCAAGTTCATGCTTAGATCTTTATGAACAAATGTTAACATATTAGCCACTCTAGTGAACTTCATCTATGCAAAGGTTAGGAATGATAATAGTTTTGGTACATTTTGGAGTAGTTTTTATGAGCCAATCATTATTGTTTTCGTAGGTTCCTAACAGATCATATACATCACATTTAACCCATATTTCACACATGTGGGGTGTGAGAGTAAGAATAATATCCATGTTCTCTTTATTTTTAGACTACATACATGTTTCCACATATTGTAGGTTACTCAAGGATTAATTGTGTAAGTAAATGGTGGTTATAGGGTGTAATAGATCCTTTGAATTCTATTTAACCTATTTGATCTCCCAAGAACCCAAGTGATCCACCCTCAATCCAAACTGATCACTCCAAGGTAATATCCATAGTGTGACTATCATGAGTAAACATGGTCTCTTTTATAAGGTGGAGACAAAGTGGTTGCAGAGGGACTTTGGTGGTGTTTAAGATGAATAATTTCATTCAAGTTATATTTTTTCCATGTAATTTTACCCTCACTGCCCTTGAATCACTACCATATACCCTAAATACCACTCTCATCCTTGACTCTTTAAGGATAAACTCCTACAAACCTAACTAAAATAGCCCAAAGTATAAACCACTAAGGTGTTGACTATTAGAATGGAGTATTAAAAGAAAATAAACCTCAAAAAAGAGTCATATAATCTTATGAAGGATAATGACAATGAATAAAATAGGGGCATATAAGGTTCATCAAGAATCACATACTAGACTCCCTCAAAGAGAAGGCAAGCTTAGTAAAAAGCCTCAAAGTACACATAGGCTTACATTGGTGGAATGAGAGAAATGTTGATTATGAAGAAGTTTAAAGAATATCCAAGAGATAAAAATAGAAACAAATACTTCTAGCACACTAATCTATTTCAATGAGGCATCAATCACCCTCAAGTGAGGTACACACATTTAGGAAGCCTATAAACCACATTTATAGGCTTTAGGTTGATCAATCTAGTAGAAAACTACTAGTATGAGACCTAGAGAGTATGAAGAGATATAGAGGAAAATAATATGTCACATTATTATATGAGTAACATGATAAATGGATAAAATTAGACCCACCCTTCACCCTAAATCTATGAGAAAGGCAAAGATATTACTTCTCATCCATACACAGTCTTGGTCTAAGACTACCACCTATAGGTAGGATCTTGGGTTTTAGTATGAAGTGTGATGGAGCCCACTTGGGGGATAGAGTGAAAAAAGGTAAATATATTTTGGATTATCTCTGAAGGTTCCCAACCTCCTCAAAAAGTTCCCGGCTCTTGGATTAGAACTAGGACCTTGATAGTTAGCTCTTTTAGGCCTAAAATAGGCAATTACAGACCTATTTATGCAAGTAAAGGATATATATAGGTCCTATAGTGTTGTTAGAGTTATAATAATATTTAATTAAGGTCTTAAAATATGACAAATGATCAAAGTGATGATAACCTCATAATGGAAGAATAGCCTAATGAGTCACTAAACTCAATAGGCCTAAAATAGGTAGCTACAAACTTATTTAATAAATTAGGAACGCCTACAAGTTTTATAAATTTGGGAGAGTGGAGAAAATGCATTTTTACCTATCATATGAATTTTTTTAGTAATTTAATCTATCTATCCTAACCCTAAGATCCAATAGAGGATTAATGACCTACATAGGCATGTTAGGCCTACACATACCTATACATACAAATTAAGATCTTGTACATAGTGTGGACGTCATATAAGTACTGGAGACATTTGAGGAGGATTGAATGAAATGAGACAAGGGTTTCATGGTGATGGAGATCTCAAATAGGTAAAATAAAGGCTAAGGACACCTTGACAGTCCAAGAAACTTGACTACTACCTCGAGGCATAGTTAGCAGTAAGAAGTAGAAGTATAAAACATTCTAGAGAGATGGGGTAAAGATATGAAAAATGGTATTCCTCTTTTTTCTTGGGTGGTCTCAAAATTCCAAAATGATGTGAGGTAGCCCTTGAGATTGAAGGATATAGGTGGCCTATATAGGACTATTAGTAATAATAGGCTTAAATGGGCTTGTATCATTATTGAGGGAATGTGAAAATTCCAAGAATGTATGAAATTTTAAAATAATAAAGCATGGAGTTAAAAATACATAAAAAGTTTTTCCAAGTGACAAAAGTCTTATTTTGGTGAAGAGAAACTAATGTCCTACTAGGCCATTAGGTCTACAACTAGAACATATAACCCTATAATAGAATTGAGGTCACCTCCATGTTTGAATAAGGTTGAAACTCCCATAAGATCAAATATGAAGGCCATCATATGATTCACAAAGATTGAGAGTCTCATAAAATAAGAAAATCTACTAATCTCAAACCCCAAAGGTTACACAGGTCTAACTATAAACCCTAGGGTAGAGTAATCAAGAGTATGTAGAGGATGCCTTTAAAAGAGAACCTAATACTAATGAGGTTAACAAATTAAGGAGACATATTACATCAGTATCAATCTCAAATTCATAGTGGTAAAAGAAAGAATCCACTCAGTCATAACACTCTCCCATCAACCACTTAGACTTAGCAATCTAGGTAGTGACTATAGACACTAAAAATATGCACACTATAATTTTGAATGTAAAAAAAACTCTAAGATCACCTAGGACCCTCTTGGGACCAATCTAAACCAATCTATCCTAACCAAGCTCATCTTCAGTTAGTTTTACAAACTAGCTCAACCTATACTTCAACCCTCTTTTCATTTGGGATGTGACCATTGATGGTCAAGGTAACCATTTATGGTTACCCTTGGGAAACTGTGACCATTGATGGTCAGGGTATATTGCCTAAACATTCAACATGAACATCACTCTACCTTGATTTTTTATAATTAGCTTGTCTATATCCATATGCAAATTCATGAATGATCAATTTAATTTTAGATAAGCTCTTGAACCTCTTATTTAAACATCTTGTTGATCTTCTCTTCTTTTCTTATATAAACAAAAAAGAGGAGGAGAACTAAGGAGAGAGGAAAAAGGTGTATAGATTATCAAGAGCAAGTCATCAGTCATCATCAACTTATTATGCAGGTATCTCTTCATCAATAATCATCTTTGGATAGCTCTATAACTTCTCCAAGCTATTAATTATCAATCACAAGCTAAGTATATTATTCTTTTTTAAAATTTTAGTTATTTAGTTTAATAGTTTTTCAACTCCAAACACCCCATCTCTATCGAGCATCCCTTGACCATTCTCAACCACTTGAGTGCCAAATCTTTACCCTTGATACCTTTGAGGATATTTCTAGCCCTCACAACCATTAACCAACCTCCAAAAACTTATAAAACTTTTTATAACCAACCCATAACCTATTTTATCTAGAATCAATAAGCTGTGAAAAACCCATAGTAATCGTTGATGATCATTTAGAGCCAATGATCACCTTCACCTTCAATCTTGATTATCAACGATCACCCTAACCATCAATGGTCACTATGTAAAATTAGACACTAAAAATCACTCAGGTGAAACCACTCCTCAACCTCAACCAAAACCCTATTTTCTTGACTTTTTTCATAATATAGACCATAAACAATAATTTAACCATACCTAAACTATATTTTGATAGTTTGTCATTCACCTTAATATTATCTTGTTAATCTAATCATCTATTATGAATACTATTTATTTAACCTAAATTAAGTGCTTTCATTTATGTTATGTAACCTTCTTCTACCAACATTAACTTGTCTAAAAAGGTGGATTGATAGCCTCCAAAGAAGTTGTGTACTTTTTGGATCTAGCTTGCTATTCAATCCACCTTCCTACCTAACTAATCAACCATTTCTTTGAGTGCTTTCTTATCTATAAGTCATCCTCCCAAGCCAAAGAGGAGTTATTCACAGTATTTTAATTCAATATGCACACAAAACAAATAGTTTTTTCAACCACACTCATATCAAGTTTCTTTTCTCTCTTCCCTAGAACTTAAGTGAAAATTTACATGCAACATTCTAGCATGCCCGATGGAACACAAGTCTTTACTCATGTTTTTCTTTATATTTGTATGCTCTTCTCTCTATCTATGCTCATAATTGAAATTGAAATTTATTTTAGGCTTAAAATCAACTACATCCATTATTTTATTTTAATGTTAGTTCACTTTGAATTAAAACAAAATAATCTTATCATAAAACCACTTTGGTTACACACACTAGCCAAACCACTTTCATCAATAAAACATCAAAAAAAATTGAGACAAGGCCCAACTGGGATTTCATAACCTAGTAGTCACCTTACCCTTTCCCATTAAACCTACTTGAAGGTCATTACCAAGTGGAGAACCAACTCAACTCTCTAGTTGAGTATAAAATCTAGATATCAATATATATTGGCTAAGCACCTGACACTCTTACCACTGTGGGATTGTTAAGGGAGGGGGTAGGACTTAATAGCAAGATAGGTATTGATTCTAATATAGATTATTTTGATCACTTAATTAACCCAAAACTAGCCATAGACTACTTCTATAGTACCTGATCTACAAGCTAACTTCTATCACACTTTTTTTATAAATTAATGCATAATCCAAAAGTGAGATTAGAATTAACCACAATATTTAATGTACTTTAGTGTTTGTTAAATTTATTTAATCATTTTATTACTTTCATTTTATTTAAGTTGTGAGGAATCTAATTCTTTTTGGTAAAATTATACATCTTACCTTCACCTACCTCATCTCCATTGCCTTATTCAATGATGAGCCCATATATAATCTCTCCAATAGATCCTAACTTTGTTAGAATCCTAGAAGACAACCCTCTTGCCTTAGAATGATACCTTACATCAAGAGCCACTTATACCCCCAACCTACCTACAACCAACCCAACCTTACCTAAAATTAACCCAACCATGCCTATAACCAACACAACCTCACCTACAATCAACCTAACCCCACCTAACATCAACCTAACCTCACTTAGAACCATCCTAACCTTACCAACAATCAATTCAACCTCAACTATAAATAATTGACAACTTTTAAGCAACCACTTGATCATCACCTCAACAGACCAATAACCTTTTAAACCTTATTATACCTTTGTCATAACCCACCTCAACTATCTCAACCTCACCAATCTTTGGTTTACCCATCCCAACCATCATATCAATTACCTCAACTGCATCAAAATTTTTATTACCTTCCTCAACCATCATATCAATCATTTATACCCCCTTTATGTTAACCTTATTTATCTCAAAACCAAGACTTGGTCTATTCCCCAATGATATCACCAACAACTATCAACCCAACCACTATCAACTTACTTTATCAACCTCATCAAATCAAACCAATAATCATCCAACCAATAACTATCAAACAAAATTTTCTAACCAATCAATCTTATCACCTTTACCAATGTTATCAAACCTATGAATCCAACCTACTTTAGCCACCATCCCAACCCTATCAACCTTATCAAGCCCATCAAATCCAACCCATAACTATCAACCTATCATATTGAACTAGCCAAACATTTTAAACCACACAACCATATCGAACCTACCCACCATATCAAATATGTCAAATCTATCAAATACCTCAACCTTACCCAACATTTCAAATAAACCTACCTTATCCAACCAACCAAACTTTTTGAAGCCACCAATCTTATTAAACCAACCAACCTCACCTCATCAAACTAATAACTATCAACCAAATTTTTCTAACCTACCAACCTTATCAACCATAACCAATCCATCAAATCAATTAAACTTATCAAATTAACCAAACATATTCAACCAACTAACTTTACCATACTAATCAATTAGCTCACAACATCAAGAACCATTGGTGCACCCTCTTCCTAGGTAGTATACCCCACTAGGGGAATCATATGCCTTGATCCCTGACAAACTTTTAAGGACTTCTATCATTAAACTCCCTAAAATCAAACACATCAATTTTTCTCTTCTAAAACCCATTTGGTTCATAGAGAATGAGTTTTTTCCATATCATCATACAAATGTACATGTGGTAGAAAGATGTGGGTCTTTTAAGATGATCAACCAAAACCTTATCGATTAAAAAGAGGTTCCAAATCATATTCTCCATGTTCCCCCCAACCTAGCCTTGGATGTCTTCAAACAATCAATCACTGAACCTCTTTTTTCACCCATTATTGTGCAAACCCATGACCAAAGCCCTCAACATAATGAGGTACCTTCATTATATTTGGTCTTTCATGCATCTATAACTAGGGAAACCATAATTGAAACCCCAACCAATCCACTTGTTAACCAAGTGCACCCTTTTAAAATAATCACTAAGGAAAAATCAACCTTAAACCACCCACTTATTGACCAAGAAGAGCCTTCTCAAATCTCCTTTAAAACCATCATTAAGGAAACCATCCCACCTCTTCTACTTCCCCTTTTAATGGATCCAACCCAAGCTCAAAACACCTCACCTATAACTAAGTCCAACCCAACCTCAATTAAAATCAAACCCATTCAATGCCTTTATAATTTTCTATTTTTCATATACCTAATGATATTGTCTTTGGTTTGATTCCCTTTTGAACAGGGTCAAATTTTTGTCACCTTACCTTACCAAACAAACAAGCAAACCTAACCAACAAGCCAAATCAACCACCCATCCTACCTCCCCCAACAAATCAAACCAACCTCTAAACCAAATCAATCAACCACAATCAACCCAACTTTTACTCCAACCATAAGCAATTTATCTATCAACACAAATCAACATCAACCCTCCATTTAAGATTTCTTGAATATTGGCTACCATTTTATCCAATCTACCCACACATCACCTAAGCTCACTCATTGGGACAATTCAACACTCTTATCCACCCCACCTCTATTTTAGGATGATGACCCCAACATAATTTCTAGACCTCAAACCTATCCAAATCTAACCCAATAATGTTTTCCTCACCATAGCACCATAATGGTGATCTTGCCTAAACCACCACATACACAAATGACCTACTAACCACTAATAACTAACAACTAATACCCCTTTTTAGGGGTGGATGAATTCATATTCACCCCTCATAAACCCTCTTATTAAACAACACCTCACTTTGGGATCATTTTCTCATCTTCAAACACCCATGGAAAGAGCAAACTGGGGGAACTTTCCCTCCATATTGCTTTCACCATTTATCAACTGAAACCATACCTTAACAATTAACCAAACTAAACCTTGCCATTTTTGCCTCAATCTATCAACCAAATAACCCTAAACTAATGGAGATTACATTTCTTCTTCACCCAACCAAACCTATTTTGGAGTCACCTTCTCCCCAACCCTTGGATAATACCTTCCCCATCAACCTGACCTAAACCAAGTGGTATACCAAATTGGGGTAACCCATTTAGACACCACCTAACCTATTTAGGAGTCACCTTCTCCTAAACCTTTGGAGAATACCTTATCTATAAACTCAACCTAAACCAATTGGTATACAAAATTAGGGAAACCCATTTGGACACCACCCAACCTATTTGAGAGTCACCTTCTCCCCCAACCATTAGAGATCACCCTTTTCCAGCACCCAATAAACCATTAGAGATTACCCTTCTCCACTAAACTATCACCTAACTAACCTCAACCTTTGTTTTGTCAACCCAAATATTTTCCATGTCTCATCAAGTGTTGAAAAGTAACTGGGGGAAATCTACTCTCTTAATTGATGTTAATCAATTATGCAAGCATGGATCTAGGGTATATCAAAACTTAAACCCCTATTTTCTTTGCATTCACATCATGTTATTTTGTTAAACCAAGTTCTTGGTCACCATGTGTCTAAGTTAAGCTCATCCCTTGATTTAAAACCACATTCATCATCTTATTTTTAAGGGAAATTGAATACAACTGAATCATGTGATTATCCATCACAATCATATCCTAATCTTGAACTGTGGGTACCAGCACTCTACCCATAACATGATTCTCATGGTGCTTTCCATCCCTATTTAAGACATATTCCCATGTTCATTGTCACCTAAGACTCTTTTAACCTATTAAACCTTCTTATGCTCTTAGTTTTTCCTTCAGAAAGGTAACCCCTTGAGCATGTTTAAGTAAATCTATGTCAAATAATATCAAAGTCAAAAACAAATCATGGGTCATTCTTAGCATTCACAGACTATTCCCTTAAAGGACAACCATTGAAAACTTATTCAAAATTACAAAATGTAAGGTGTATTTCTCCCTTGAAGGATAGCTATCAAAAACATTTGAACTAATTAGATAAACTAAGACCACTCCCTTGAAAGATGGCTAAGTAAAACATTTGTCAAAGCTAGAAATTTCTTGGAAGCTTCCCACATCGATCAACTTCCCCAACCCTACAAGAAAAATCAAAATAAGAAAAAGACCTGTAAGAAAAAATAAAATAATTTTGAAAGCCATAATAAGCTCTCATAAAAGCAATAATCTTGGAAAAATGCAATTGACTCTGATAAGTAGACTTCTCGCATCAATCTGTGTACACTTTATAAGACATAGACTTATTTATACTAACTATTTAGAAACCTACAAAAAAGGCATGCTAGTATCATAAGAAGGTCCCATTTTCATCCATTTCCCCTTTTACATTATAAACAAGGTATTTTGAGCTTACTTGACACTACATCATCAATCCACTTATCTTAACTAATGAACTAACACCAATGCAATACATGAAAGGGGCTTATATTAATAAACCCACCATCTTATTGTTATGGTCTTTGCCAATTAGAGTGTTTATCATACTCCTACTTTCATAGCCACTTGTTAAAATGTATGTCTTACCCTCTTGAGTTATTAATTCCCAAAATTACCCACTTTTCCCCCTTTCACTGGGAAATGGGGCACCTTTTTACTAAACCAAGTGGTACCCCAAATTAGGTAGCCAATTTAAACACCACCAACCATTGGAGATTACCTTTCTCTACAAACTAACAACTAGAGATTACCTTTCTCCATAATCAAACCTTCTCTTTTTGTACCATTACCAACATTAACCATTGAAGATCACCCTTCTCTACTAACCATCACCCACCCATGGAGCTACTTTCTACACCCACCCTAACCACCTCATCATCTTGCCTTTGGTCCATTTTGGTCCAACTAGCACACATTTTATGATGATTTTTACTTGATATTTTAACCATAATGACAACATTTCCATGTTGACCCTTTTGAATTTTGTGCCACTTCATGCATACTAGACCTACTTGTGTCTTTTGAAGAGCACATCCTACCTTGGATACCTATAAAATTTAACCCATTTGTGTTTTCCCTAGGAGCACTTCCTACCTTGGATACCCACTAAAACATATAAATCACTTAAGATACTTATGTTTATGAGTGTTACCAACCACCACAACTACCGATGGTCACATAGTTCACTTGTCACTTGTCCTTCTTAGCACTGACCCTCATTTTCACCAGCATTGGTAACTTTAGTCTTTGCATGATCTTGACTAATCACACTTAGTCACATTTTGTGCATAATTTTGAATTTTAAACTCCCAACCTCATGTCACCACCTCATGATGCACCATATACCATTTATCAAACCTTAATCTAATTTTGGTTTCACCTCATCAGCTCCCACTTTGAGGGGGAACACCTCATCCTACTCTTAGGGCATATAGAACTTTGACCCATACTCTTTTTTTTTTTGCATCTTGTTTACATAATCCACACAACAAAAAGGGGGGAAATGTAGACACTATAAATACACACATTGCAATTCCCAATGTTAGAAAACCCACTAGACTACCTAAGACCCTCTTGGGACCAATCTAACCTAACCAAGTTCATCCATAAGTAGTTTTACAAGCTATCTCAACCTAGCCTTAGGCCAATTTTTCTTTTGGTACCTAACCTTAATAATCAAGGTAACTATTGATAGTTACCCTTGGGAAACCCTGACCATCAATGGTCAGGGTGCACTACCTAAACATTCAACATGCACATTACTCTACCTTACTTTTTTATAATTAGCTTGTCCATATCCATATGAAAATTCATACATGATCAAGTTAATTTTATAGCAGCCCTTGAACCTCTTATTTAAACATAATTTTGATCCCCTCCTCTTTTCCTATATAAAGAGAAGAGAGGAGGAAAATTAGGGGAAAGAAAAGAGGTACATATATCATCACAGCTTGTTATCCAAGTATCTATTCATCAATAATCATCTTTAGCTATCTCCATAACTTATCCAAACTATCAATTATCAACCACAAGATAAGTATAATATTCTTGTTTTATGTTTTAGCTATTTAGTTTTAATAGTTTTGCAACTCTAAACACCCTATCTCTATTGAGAATCCCTTGACCATTTTCAACCACCTGAGTACCAAACCTTTACCCTTGATGTCTTTGAGGATCTCTCTGGCCCTCAAAAACATTAACCAATCTCTAAAAACCTAAAAAACCTTTTAATAACTAACCCATAACCTATTTTATCTAGAACTAATAAGCTATGAAAAACCCATAATAACCATCAATGGTCATCTTGACCATCGATAGTCACCTTCACCTTCAATCCTAGCCATCAATGATCAACCTGACCAGTGATGGTCACTATGTAAAATTAAACACTAAAAATCATCAAGGTGAAACCACTACTCAACATCAACCAAAACTCTATTTTCTTTACTTATGTCATGATACAGACCAAAAACAACTTGACCATACCTAAACTATATTTTGTTAGTTTGGCACTCACCTTAATATTGTATTGTTAATTTAAGCATCTATTTTGAATAATATTTATTTAACCTAAATTAAGTGCTTCCATTTATGTTATGCAACCTTCTTATATCAGCATTAACTTGTCTTAAAATGTGGATTAACAGCCTTTAAGGAAGTCATGTACTTCTTAGATCTAGCTTGCTAGGAAATCCACCTTCCTACCTAACTAATAAAACATTTCATTAAATGTTTTTTTATCTACAGGTCATCCTCCCAATCCAAATAGGATTCCTTCATAGACCATTGATTCATTTCACACAAAAATAAATAGGTTTTTCAACCACATCCATATCAAGTTTCTTTTCTCTCTTCCCTAGAAATTAAGTGAAAATTTACATGAAACATTGACCTATAAATAGTAACATAAGAAAGATGAGTAAAATAGATTTTTTGTTATTGGAATCAATTGTATAGGGTTTGTGATAGGGTGGAGGTAATGTATTATAATTATCTTAAACCCACCACAAGTAACTGATACCCATGAAACTTAGTTGAGTCCTATAAGGCCTAAAAGCCATGTTTAAGGTCTTAAACCCCACACCACCATGGGATTACTCTTAGACTCCACCAAGAAAAATGACACCATGACAAGGTATAAAAGGTTGTTTTATGTCTTAACAAGGTGATTAAAATTAGTGAAAATGTAAAGAAAAGACAAGTTAGCCTTAAAGCCCTATCTGAATTACTTCATCATAGGTAGTCAGTTTGAGCTATACCTTTAGGTACTCATATATTTCACTACAAGGTCACTAATATAAAATGATCCTAAGGCAAGTGGGGAACCCTATGGACTCTACATACATGGAGGAGTGATTTATATTTAGGAGCATAGGTTTATGAATGAAGGCTAAGACTACATGCATGTCCAAACTTGTAGAGAACTAAAAGACCATAATTTTGCATTCATACCTCTCCACACCAACTACATGGGAACTAAATATTGTTAGAGTTTTAAGTGGGTATATGGACTAAACATCTATGACCATAACTTTAGGATTGAAGGTCTCATCTTTATGAACCATTGTTAAGATGGTAGACCTCTAAAAACCTCCTTAAACCCTACTACAAACCAATCTTAGGAAATGTGAATATTTTGTCAACCAAAAACTCTAGAATGACCTAATAAACTCTTGAAACACAAATTACACTCAGAGGAGAACCTAGTCATGGTACTATGTTATATAAAATTTGTATGGAAGTGTCAAAAAATTATACTTTTCTAAGAAATTGAGTAGAAAACAAGGTGTATAACTATTTGGGATGATGTCAATCATTATAAGGGAATGTTTGGCACTTGTTTTGTCTCCTCAAATTGATAAATTCCAAAAACTACACTTGTAAATTCCTTTGAAATCCTCCATATAGCTATTCTATAGATGTGAAAGATAAGGTGAATTAGTCATCTAGTTTGGTAAGTTTTAAAGTGTAAGATAATTAATAATACCTATATCATGGTATTTAACATTATTTCAGACCTAAATCTCACTTATTTAGATGATATCAAGGTTTCATACAAGTTTTCATGGCTACCAAATACATACAATAAAGCTACTAGTTATATTGGCCTATTTGGCCTACTTGGTCAATAAAGAGGGTTGAAGGTTGGCATATAGAGGATATAAAGGGATTTAATATAAGGTAATTACATATATAATTGATTTTAAATGTGATATATACACCCTTGATATCCATTATGGAGGAATGGAGACAATTTCAGATCTAAGTCAACATGCACATGAAAGAGTGGGTTGCTCAACACCTCTTGAAGACTTAATGACACCCTATTTTTACTTTATAACTATCATTTTTGGAGTGATGGAACTTTTTTGGCATTTTAATGCTTCGTATGAAGTCAAATAAGGTATTTATAACCTCCACCACCTCACCTCAATGCCAAAGGGGTGATTCAAGAGCATCAACACATGGAGAGAGTTAAAAGGACTATTGTAACTAATATAACTAACATATGAGTTGGTTGTGGTAATTTTTGACCTATTATCTACACATATGCACCACTTTTATCCCTCTCTCTCTTCTATTTTTTTTTTAGGCCTTATGGCCTTGTTTTTTATCTCTCACTTGGGTATGAGGAAAATCTACCTATTTTTTACTCTATAGACCTCTTCGACTGATGAGTAAATGGTTAGATCTCCTTCATGATGAGATCTAGTTTGATTTTTACTTTTTTTAATTTTCATAAATGATTAATTTATCTCTTTTTTATGTTCTTATTCACCTAGATTCCAATAGAATGTTTTATGTTGTTATGTGGCGTGTAAAATTATTGGTGATGGGGTTTGAAGTGTGATTTGACTAGTAAGAGTCTCATAGTATACATTCTTGTCATGAAATTTTCACTCTATTTACCTAATACATCCTTCACATGAATTAATATTTCATAACAACTTTGGAAGATGGTTGTTTAGTTTTTTGTTTAGTCCATTAGTGTTTCTAGAAGTTTAATTTGAGTGGATGAACTATCATGTTGGTGCATCACCACCCATTATATTAGGTTTATTTTATGATTTTATTTCCATTATCACCATAATAAATAGGTCCTAGTGATTTTAAGCCATAACTAATGTACCAAGGGAGTTATCCCCATAACTTAGAGGTTCATTCTAGTGATAAGGTTACCCATAGCCTTAGACCATTCCCATGTTAGTTCAAGTTTGAAGTAGGCCTAAATAACCTCCTTAAAAGGGTGAAACTTGGGTTTATAATATTAACCTTATACCACAACCCACACTTATTAACATAACTATTAAACATTTAAAAAATGAACCTTGTGTTCCTCAAATTACATTGACATAGGTGGAATATTTTCTAGTATCACTTATAATGGATCCATTGATCCAACTTTGCATTTGAAAACTTTTGCAAGCTTATATATATATAGGGTTAAACTTAACACATTTTATACCACCAAAATTTTAGCTAAAACCTTTTCAAGTCACATTTTATATTGGTATAATCAACTTAAAACATATTCTATAACTAGCTTGGAATACTTAATCAATGCATTGGTTCAAGAATTCCAAACTAGTGATCTTCCTGAAAACAACTTAGTTCACTTAATCAATTATAAATATTCAGAATCTAAAATGGCACAATTTTTCATCAAATGATGAAAATATTTTTCTAACAAAGATGATCATAATATTTCTTATGTTTTTTATGTCAATTTATTTCAAACAATATAGTTATCATTGTGACATGGTTTTAAACCCCAAATCCCTTTAATATCCTCTCTTTACTATATGATCAAATTTTTATTTAGGTTAAAGGGGGGACTTTTTTGAACTAGGTTCCCCAGACCCTAGGAGAAGTACAATCATAAGAGATACTAAGGTATATTAAATACCAAAATATAAATAGGACCATGTAGGCCTAAAGACAACCAAAAAATATCTCAGAAACCTATAAAGAACAACAAGAGAACTAGTCTAAGTCTAAACTACTAGAAACATCCTCCCAAAAAGTTTTATTATTCCTAAGGTTCATATCAATCTAAATAAATAATTTGTCTTTATCCATGATGAACTGGGAGTCACTTCACTTTTAGTATTTACCTTTCCCTTTACCATATGATCAATTATCAAGCATACTTCTCATTATATATTTACATACATAGATATATTTGATCTGTATTTATCCCCCTTATATCCTCTTCATACTAAGTACACATATGGCTAGTCTTGAGATCACATACTAGTTTAAAGGCAAGCCTAATTATTTAGTAACATGTCAATATCTCTGAGTACTTTACATCATATGACAAAAACCTAAATCTTATATGTGTTTTGTCACTTATATTACTCATGTTTGGTTATTCCAAATGTATATGAAGGAGGAGCCAAAAAAGACATAATATTTTTAAAGCTAAATCATCTAAATAAAAGGTAATGATCAAAAGTAAAAAATGAAAATCACACCAAAATTTGTGATTTATATCTTAGCACATCTCCTACTCATAATCAAATCTCAAACTCCACATTTGAACTCATATAGAGTCAAGGTCCATTGAGGTGTGGTAGGCTAGTAGATTGGTATAGAATATTTCAAAATTCTCTTTAGTGCTACTTAATTTCTCACATAAGTACCTAATCTTCCCAATAGACTGACAACTCTATAAGGGGTCTTGAGGAATAGGGAACATGTTGTGGGAAGGTAGGCCCATTATCCTTTTTTTATATATATAACCTTCATATGATGATCTTAGTACTACACTTATTTACCCATAATGTTTTATGATTATTGTAAACAAAGACCTTTTGACTTTGGCATCCACTAAATTCTTAGCATGTACGTATCTAATTAGTATATATGATGTCTACTATGGTTTTATTACAAATGCATATGTCATGATTTTTTCACTCCATACTTCCTTACAAAATTTCCAATATTCCTCCTTAATGAATATGCTTTATTAATTGATCATAACCCTTGGGTTTTCCTTTTGTGAGTTACATTATAAGACCTTAGATAGAACCAAGCCTTCTTCACAAACATCTCCAAAATATGATCTAAGTATCCATGGAACAAGTATTACTATTACTATACAACATTACTATTACTTACATCCTTAGTTTTCCCTTTGTGAGTCATAGTGTAAGACATTGGATAGGACCAGGATTTCCTCACAAAGTATCCTTACCAATTCCATACAATGTTTAGTCACAAAAATAACTATAAATATTGATAATATCTTATCTTACATACCATTTGTTTTTCATACTTATCAGCTTGACTTAGTGTGCCTTGCATTTTGATTTACAAATCATTTACATACTTACTACATGATATATTATGTTTTATGTTTTGATTTTCTCATTTTAGTCTATTTACATTTGACACAATTTTCAAACATTGATTTAGTGTGTTTTATATTTTCCATTTGTATTGCATAATTGTTAAATTTGGTTTTGTGTATTGTATAAATTCTTTTTATACATGTTTTACATGCTTCCCAACATGATTTAGTGTGTTTTAAATTTTACATTTTTTAATTTTAAATTTTTCTATCATTATTTTTAACCATACATTCAGTCACAAGTGCTATAAAAGAATATAAAATAAACACACATGATAGAAATAAAATACATAAATACATAACATCCATGATCAATATTAAAAAACATACAATATATATATATATATATATACATATACATATATATATATATATATATATACACACACACACACATATATATATATATATACATATATATATATGTGTGTGTGTGTGTATATATATATGTATATATATATATATGTATACGTATATATATATATATATACACACACACACACGCACACACACACACACATATTATATATATATATATATGTATATATGTATATATATACATATATATATATATATACATACATATATACATACATACATATACATGCATACATATATACATACATATATATATATATATATATATATATATATATATATATATATATATATATATATATATATATATATATATATATCCATAGATCAAGTGTCTGATATAATACAACAAAACATGATATAAATACAATACAATAAATAGCTCTGCAACTATGGTGCACCCTATCCATCTAGTGGATGGGCCACACTACCCATCTATGCCTATGACTATCCCCTCTTAATGGTCTACTAAAATGACTCTATCTAGGAATGAAGGCCCCTCTAGTTATCCTTTTAAATTAGACACCTATGATTGAACACATCCCAACTCTCTAGAAGTGTCCATATGAGTATCTCAATCCTTTTCCAACATTTACTAGGCCTATAACTCACCATATCCCACTCCAACTAGTTTTTGTGTAGTATCTCCTAGTCTTTGTAGCTCTCAAGCTACCTCACTGACCAATCAGAACCAGCTATTATATGTTTGGGTAGATGGTACAATAAGCTCAACCATATCAATAGTATCATTATGCATCAAAAAATCATCCAAAATATCATTCTATGTTTCACCTACTACCACACCTCATCTAAAATCCTCCTCAATAGTATTTACAAAACAAAAATTAATTTATATTAGAAATCACATATATATAGTATCTCAAAAACATATATCTACACAAATAAATATAGATATTAAAATACATAAAATAATACAAAAAACATAACAACAATCTCCTCATTAGCACACCCACCAAGTACCTCAACTAGAGTATGTCTCTAAGTTGATAAAAAATAGGCTAGAGTATATGGGCTTGCCATGGTCCACACTAGATATGTCACTCTATCAACCAAATTTGTGTTGGCTATGCCATGGGGTATCCCTAATCACCTGCCTCCACCTATGGCTCCTCGTCCTATACCTCCTCCACCACCACTTATGAATACTAACATCATCATGTTACCTATTGTGGAAATTTTAATACCTATTATGGCACAATATTAACCACATATACATCTAATACAACCATATCTAAATCTATCACCACTACCTCTTATGTAATTTATCTTACTACTATCTGTCATCATAGTCATCTAGTCCATGGTCTCTATTAGTGTGGTTGAATCAAAGGTACATCAATAGGTACATTTTTACCACCACTAACCCTCTTCTCCCTATCATGTCATGCCATGTACTCTATCACTACTATTAGAGTCATTAGAGGTGGAAATCCTAACTACCCAAGTAAGTGAATAATGAGATGTGGTTCTATCAACCATGTATGATGTATAGTAATCTACACACATACCAATCTAAGAGAAATAGTAGACCAAGTAGGCTAACTATATAAAATGTCTACATAGGGATTCCATATAATATCACCATGATTAATAGTCTGTAGTGACGGAGTACGTATTACAACATGTAATACATGATCCTACAACCATCTAAGCACCCAAGGTAAACAATCATTGATATCATGGGGCAATCCAGCTATATGATACATAGGACACCTCTCATATATCCAAATACTAAGTAAAATAATAGGTCTCATAGTCATCTTCCCATGAGAAAGAACATTATACAAGTTGTGCACTAGATACACCCAAATAACTAACCCAAGGTCACATAATGTACCCTTATATAAAATAGAATGACACAAGGCAACCACATATAGTGGCACCTTCCCATTTGAATTTTGAAAAATCACTCAATTTATCATGAGGCCAATAATTTCCTTCCAAATATCCATAACATTTGATACATAGACATCAAATAAACACACATGTAAAACATCATAATTCCTCTTTGAGCCAATAACCCATAAAGCTAAGGCTTGCTTATCTATAACTATCTTTAGAGAATCAAAAATCACAAGAGTACAAATAATAGGATATCTAAGAAGAGTAATGACATCCTTTAAGGTGATACCCATTTCAATGGTATCCCCATCCACATCCCATCAAAAAGTGTTGGTTAGTAGATCACATACTCCTAAGAACATAGTGACTAAATCAACACTCAAATATATCTTATGCACTTATATGATACCACCAAAACCCAATGATAGTAAATGTACATGATCATCAACCTAAATTCTATCTAATAAATTGGGTAGCCATATTCCATCCACCAAATGCTAGAGCCTTCATTATCTCTATAAAAATTCAAATTATAAATCACATATTAGTCCTCCATATTAGTAAATTAGTAAAACACACTATAAAAAAATTAATGTATTTATGCCAAAATTAACTACGTCATCAACTTGTTTTCAGTTTTCCTTAACATATTATACTATATTAACCAAATATTAAACTATGTTGGCTAAAACCAGAAAAATACACTAAATCAAATAGGTATTTAACTATGTTATCCATTGTCACACATTACAGCTACATCAACCAATTTTAATGAATTTAACCACCTTACCTATGTATCAACCATCTGATACATAATCAGTCAGGTTTCCCTACTATATCAGCTAGTTTAGACACAATTTGCCACATTTTACAACTATGTCAGCCACTTTCGTACATCACTACATTAATAGGGATGTATTCAATTAGCCACCTATATATATCAAGCTAAATCATCCCTTACATACATAAATGGCTACCTATGGCCAAACTACATTGGCCCCTACTACATAGTTGACCACTCTATTTCACCTATGCATTTTGAACTACATCAACTAGGCCTACCCTATTTATTGTTATGTTGTTTTTTCACCTATTTTTCATTAATGCCTTAGAGATTAATGACTCCTTTTTCTCCCTATCCATTGAAATTGCTAATTCCTACTCTACCCTAAAAATTCTAGGGGTAAAATCCACTACATGGATTTGCCACAATACCTAGTTTTTTAAATTTACCTTATTTTACAATTAAAAATGATAAAAATTTAAAATTTAATACATTACTTACTTGGAGCACATTGTCTATCACTGTTATGCATCCTTCAGCTTGTGCTCCTCACCTCTATGATATAGTCTCTCTCATCTCTCGCTTAGGTCTCATAGACCTCTAGCTCTTCTTAGAAATAGTACATTTTGAAATGAATAGTTAAAAATCCTATTTATATTTTAACTTTACAAATTATTTAATTGTTAATTAGTTATTGACAAATTTCACATTTTTCTCATAACTATGTTTCTATAAGCTATTTTCCAAACTATAAAATGTTCTAGAATATTTACAATGTAGAGAATTTTTCTATATATAACACATATTTTTGAAAAAAGATATCTTATTTTTTAGGTCCACCTAAGATTCTCTATATTATACACCTTTTCATTATGATCACATGACTTCTATTATTTAGTAAAAAGGTAATTAAGGTATGCATTTTTCAATTATTTCCTTTCATTTACCTTAATGATTTGTACTAAAATTTATTATAGCTCAATGTTGTGTGTTTATATCTTTTTTCTCTGAGTACCATATCGTGTTACAACTACATGACATATGATGAGCTTCAAGTAGGGAATATGTATACATACAATATTTTTAAAATTTATTATTTATTGATGATTTCTCTCTTGAAATAACCTATCAAACTTAATCTCTCTGAGTGAATTCCTTAAAATGTGCATTGGGAAAGGGGTTGGTAGACATTAGGTGCTTCACATGATTGTTTATCCTTATACCACTACCTAAAACCATTGAAAGCTATTCTTATACAAATACCTAAGAAATAGAAACTCACTTATACACTCCCCTAAGTAATTCACTATCCAAAATAGTTTTTACCTAAGAAAAACCTCCTTTTACCCACTTTTTATACTACATCAACTAGGTCAACCTTGTTGGGAATTTAGTGAACATTAAAGAATTCTATCAGTCCTAGTCAATGGAGTTTGAGTCCTAATGGATATATTTCCCACTTAACAAAGTTGACCTGGTTGACCTTATTGGATTAATTTTTGGGAGAGTTTAGGGTAAATCCTTAGCTATAAATACCCCCTTAAATTCATTTTTAAATAGAGGATCATTCGATTACGCATCATTATTGCTCATAAAGATACTTATATAATCAATATGAGGTTTCATTACTTAGGTTTTTACCTTGGAGAAGTAGCACTTATATTGTAGAATTATTAGATGAATAGAAGAAGTCTTTTAGCCTAAATTTGATCTATTTTGTGATCATTACAAGCCACAAAAACCTCTTTCAAATCACCATTGGCCAAGGGAGAGTTTGAGGCATGAAAATTTCACTTCAACAAAGGTAAGTATACTTTGAGCCCTTCATATTTCAATAAGTATATGTTGTATAGTTAATGGATTGAATTATATTTATCATTGATTAGAATAGTTATATGTTATATTAGATACAATTATATTTTCATGTTTATTATCTTCCCCATTAGATCCATAGTATTTGGTGAGCACTAGATTAGCTTGCATATTCATTTACTAGATTAGCATGCATGTTTATTTAGTAGAATAGATTAATTAATATTATTTCAATCATAATACCTATATAGGTTTATCACATGATGAAATTTGACTAGAGGCCTTGAAAATATCTCCTTTGCCATAGTGTGATAAGAGATTATTAGTGTAGGTTTAATAGATCCAATATTGGTCATGACCATGATATAACAAAATATTTTCTAAGTAAATTTTTAGTTGATTACATTCTCCAAGATTGGATATATATGAGTAGGATAAGTTTTAGATCTATCTTATTTTACTTGCATATAATTATAACACAACATATGATCATAATTCAGATCCAAAGGCATTTGTAGTTGGCACTTCCTCTTCACACAAAGTTACTCCTTCAGATAATGCAATTGGGTATACAAAAGTTCATCCTCTTGATGAGAACCTTGGTTGGACACAACATTCAAATTCCTCCCAATCTATGGAATGATCCAATATTAGCTACTTGAATTTTACTTTTTACATAAATTATTTTATTTTAATTCATTGTTATTCATTTTATCCCTTATCCAAGCATTATTCTATCCCTTGGATTTATTTACACTTTACACACTTTCCCTCTTAATTTTCAACTAGTTCAAACAATCCAAAATAACTATCCTACATTACTTTCAAATGCTCAATTTATTTGATTACTATTGCATATCTATCATGTTATGGCTTCTATTTCACTTACATGATCACATGTATCTACTACATTATACATGAACACACATAGCTTATTTCTAATTGGGGGCATATACATACTTATCAATATCACTCATTAGTGATACATTTATATGACTCATTTACAAATACATTATGGTCACATTACTTGCCTTAATTTTTAATCATATTATGATTTAGCACCTTATTGAGAATTTTTTGAATCCCTCATATTTATTATCTTTTCAAAGCTTTGATTCTTTAAACTATCCATATCTCTTAAGTTAAAACATTTCCAAAAAATTAAAAAACATTCAAACATTTCAGAAAATCATATATGTAAAAAATTATATATATATATATATATATATATATATATATATGTATATATATTATATATATATATATATGTATGTATATATATATATATACATATATATATATATATATATACATATATATATATATATATATATATATATATATATATATATATATATATATATATATATAATATATATGTATATGTATATGTATGATATATATATATATATATATATATATATATATATATATATATATATATATATATATATATATATATATATATATATATGTATGTATGTATGTATATGTATATATATATATATATATTTCCAAAAATTTAGAATGAGGACCTACAAGCATTTCTAAAAAAAATATCTTCTTTATATATGATATTTATTTCATGATAAATAGATATCATGTTTTAATTTTCAAAGCAAAATGATTTTCAAAATTTATTTAAGTGTGATACAAGACATAATATTGCATGGTAATTTTATATCAAGCTTACATTTTTACCCAACAACCTTTCTAAGTAGGGGGTATCTCCTCATTAGTTGTGATAACTTCAACAGGTTGTATTTATCCACAACCTTTCTCACATGTTGAGTTATATATCTTAAAAATGTTTTTATAAACACACATAATTTATATTGTGTTTCATGGATATGTTATTTTCTAACAATGACATTGATACTTATGATCAATCTAGACTAGTTTCATTTATTCTATGCTTCTTTCTTACTTTATTACATGATAATAATATAACTTGTTTGTTTATTATGTGTGAACTTTGGCCTTGTGTGTGAAACATATAAATGTTATTTATTGTATGGAATCATCATCCCATTTGTGTGTGGTATTTTTCCTTTTGTGTTTATGTGACATAAACATATCCCTTGTATGTGACCTTTGGGTCTTATGTGTGACATTATATGCAAATAATGTGGCATTCTATGAAATTATTTGATACTATCATTCCACGATTCATATCATGCATTAATTTTATCCATTAATTTACTCTTATTCCATGATACATATCATACACATGATTCTTATGTGATTCAATTTTATATCTATCTAATATATGTTTCATATACAATGCAGCTTTTATATTATATATTATGATGAAATATGTTTTAATGCTTTCGAATTCATAAAATAAACATAAAAGTAATAAAGTTTTTTTAATGCTAATCAATTAATGTTCAAAATTTAATAATGTAATATAATATTTTGATAATATATCCAATTTAAGCATGTGTAATAATACAAGTATTAAGAAACTAATGGATAAAGAGAGTGCATCTTGTTTGTTATTATGTTCTAGACTATGGTATTGATCAAGAATCATCATAGGGATGGCCTAAATATCTAGACTTTATTCATTTTGTAGTCTGAATATTTGTCTTATAGATAGTTGAATCAACCAAGGACAATAACATAAATTCTTATGTCCAATATTAATTCAAGTGTCTAGTCAAGGATATGTACCAAAATAGTTCTAAATTTATACCAAGCTTACACTATTAACTATATAACTATTTTACATCATTATATGTGTCTTCTTGTGTGCTAGATCCATATAATAAGTATCCCTAGTTCATTTACATTTTACCTCTTAAAACCTAGTAAAAAGGGGTTAGTAACATGAGTTGAGCTAGTCTTAACAACCTCATTTTATTGATAAGTGTTGCCTACATGACCAATACTTCTAATAGGGCCTCAGACTCATATGTATTTCTCCCTCTTATGCATGTGTGTAGAATTGTAATAGTGTGACTATATGTTATTTCTCTTAGTAACCCTTGGACAAGTGAATTCAATAGTATATTTTACCTTTTGACTACTTTGGATTTTTTTTTTAGTGATGTAGTGCAATTTGGTATCTTGAAATAAATAGTACTTTCTAATTAGAGAGTTGCCTTATCAAATTGGTAGGTGTGTTAATTAGACTATAGCCTTTTGTATATTTATGGGTAATTTGAATTTGAATTAGAACCTAGTGACACATAAAAATCCAAACATAGGATGGGCAAAAAGGGCTAACAAAATGGTCACAAAGTAAAAGATATAAAATTGGATAAAAAGATAAGCCTGGATAGTTACATCAAAAATAGACACTAACATTAATACTAGTTTCTAGGATAGATTAAAATGTCTAGGGACTAAAAACATATAGAAAATAGGCAAAACAAGCAATGATCCCTAGTATACATTAGATGAATATAAATAAACATAGCACATAGGCCTAAGGGGTAGGTAAATTAAGAGAAATAGGATGGAACTGAAGAGGCCCATGAGAGACTACATCGCTAGATGTCTAATTTTTTATGAAAAAGTATATAAATATAAGATGAATAGAAATATGTGTACTTATACCAAAATGGGTGTCTACATAACATAATTTAAAATTTCATATGATACTACATAATTATATATTTCATAGTTATCTTTTAATATTAGTGACTTGAAATCTATGAGTCTCATCTCGAAATGGGGGCATCAAAATGGTCTTGTGTTTATAATTCAATTCCTTTTGAGAAATAAGTTTTAGATTTATAACACTGTATAATATTTAGATTAGGGGGGACTGTGACATAAATGTGCACTCATTCCTATAATATAGATTCACATGCACATGATGTATGTTTTTCTATTATTTATTCCATTAAGTTTAAATATATATGGGAGAAGTTACTATTGTATTCATTGTTTTACAACTACTTAGAACATCATTTAGACTTCCTAATCTACTTATAGACTCTTTTTAGTTGTATCTTATCGGTCTTTATCCTTTTAGGGTAGGGATGTGCTAGGTAGACAAGGCTACACTGTGACTTTGTCCACTAGTGCAACCTTTTCCCCTACACTTCAATGGTAAATTCTAAAATTCAATACACTTCATATTACCCCTCACACACCTATATCAAGTTTTGCTAACATAAATATTCAAAATTTTATTGTATATAAGTACATCAAGGTCATAAAAAATACATATAAAAACTACTTGGAAATTCTACTTTTTATTGATAAAAAAGGCACTAATATTTCTTATTCATATTCTAAATAATTTTAATAGTCATAGGCCATGTTTGAATTATTTTATTTAATATTAAGGTAATTCATTATCAAAAATTCAAGACAATATATCTAGTTTCATTCATATATAAAATATCAAGATTCACACACTCACTTTAGGAGGGAGAACTACATCGACATGAGGCCCTTTTAGGCTATATAAGAAACACTTAGATTACATAGGTTTTTATAAGCATAGCTTAGTTGTTCCCCTTGTCTGATTCCCCAATTTTGAATTTAATTTATATTTAGTTTATTCTTAGGAGCTAGGGTTTATATTTTATAGGTTTTTCATATAAAAAATTGACACATGTATTTAAATAGTAAATCATCATAGACATGCATACACACCTAGATCATAAAATTAGTCACACATTCAACCAAGACATGGCCATAATCAACAAATAAGTTCATAGTGCATCCCTCTCATCCTATTGAGGCCTTGTCCCAATGCAATTTGAATTTATATTTTTGGATGCAAGATGGCTCAGAAGTCTTTTTGGCCAATTTGCATCCATAATCATCCTACACATTTAGTAATAAATCATATCCAAGATAGGTTTTCATAACTATTGTCAATTTATTATTTATAGATCATGTTTAATTGTGTAAATTCTTTATTTTAAATTTAGATATGTATATTTATGTAGATATGAATCAATTTTCAATATTTTATTTATTTCTATAATTTCATTATTAAATAAAAAAAGCATTTAACACTTGATTGAAGATAAAAAATTCAATAAATTTTGCATGCTCTAATCAATTCTAAAAAATTAGATTCTAAAAGAAAGGATATTAAAAAAACATCATTCTCTTATGGGATTAAAAATTTAAAAATAGATTATAAAAGAAAGGATATAAAAAAACATCATTCTCTTATGGGATTAAAAATAGATTTATTGTATAAAATGTAGTACTCAATTAATAAACATTTTTTTTTTTAATTTCCTCATTAAAAAATAACACTTGTTGAAGTTACATCCTACAATATTTTATTTCTTGTAGAAATGTTATAACTTGACCTTCATGTGATATGGGTATTTTTATGTTTTGATTTTTAATTAATAGGCTACTTGTTATGAAAAATACGAGGAAAATGATTTATGCATGTGTTTATCTTAAAAACACGAGGGAAATTTACATTAATTTTTGGACATTGTGCTATGAATTTTAGTATGGAAAAAATATTCTGTTCTTGATGAGTTATTTTTGGTTTCAGAATGTGTTTCATCCTTCATTTATATAGTTTAAAAAGTGCATATTATTGTCTATAGTTGTTTGTAGATGATTTGGTTGAGCTTATATTTCCTTATTTTGAAACCTTGATATAAGATGTTATATGTAAAGGTGTTTCATATTCTTAAACCTTGATAATGAAAATAAGAGGGTTTGTGATTATTTTCATGTGAATGAAATCATTTTAATTTTGATTAACATGGTTCTTCTTTAAAAAAAATTATCTACAAAACTTGTGTGGTGACTTATTTTCTTTCAACACATGAATGTTGGCTCTCAAATGATATATATATATATATATATATATATATATATATATATATATATATATATATATATATATATATATATATATATATATATATATATATATATATATATATATATATTGGTTATTTGAGGATATTATTAATTAGGAGTAGGGTAGGATGGAAGGTTTGTTTATGGTAAAAGTTTTAGAAATCTATTTATCATAATTTAAAGTTTTAATTTTCAAGAGGATATTGTTGGCAATAAAAATTATCATGCCAAAAAATCAACCCTTTCACCTATAGTGAAGGTTAAAATGAAATTTTACTAGTCTAATACTAGGGATATAATAGGTCATGAATGATCTTATATATGTGCAAAGTGTTTTTTTTAATTATTCTAGGAAATAATATGTAATTCAAATGATGAAAAATAATTAAATATAATTAATTTATCAAATATCACTTAAATAAAATGAAAATAATCATATTATGATTACATATTATTACATATTTGATAGAGGAAGTCTATTAAAGATATAGCCTCTTGAATTAAATATATATGATCCTTTGTATTTTTGTTTTATCAATTTATCTATGATATTTCAATAATTATATTAATCTCAAAATAAGTCCAATGAAAAGAAACAAAATGAAAAAAAAATACATAAAATAACAAAAAAAAAAACAAAAACCAAACAATGAAACTGAAATAAAGATTAACATTACTAATGAAATAATAATATAAATAAATAGGAAAGAAACTAGTCTAAACTACTAAGAAACTATCAAAAAATAACCTACAAACAAGATAAAAATAATGTAAATTACTTTAATCTAATCTAAACTAATAATAAATCTATGTTTAAACTAAAAACTCATATATGAACTTACCTAAAATAAAAGATTAATACAAACACACAAGTAAATCTAATTAAAGATTACAAAATCAAACAAGTAATTGAATCAAAACATTTAATCCAAAAAAGAGATTATCAAATAATATTATATATTAATAGACTTGAAATAAGTAAGTGAATGATAATTAAACTTAAGACATAATAAAAAATGAACTAAAGAAAAAACAATACTAAAATAAAAAATGAATCTAATAAGAAATTAAATTAAATTAAATTAACAAGAATCTAACACTTTAAATAAAATGAAAATAAAATATAAATCAATACAAATTAATTAAACATAAATAAATAACAAAATTAAATGAGAAAACTTAACCTAAATGAAAAGTTAATAAAATTAATCTAAATAAAGTCTAATGAGAAAATGAAATCAAAGTGTGAGTCCTAGAAAAGTGTCATCATAGTAGGAAAAGAATAATATTTTATTGAGAAACCAATTTCAATACAAAATATATTTGAAATGACAACTATTATAGTTTGAAATGATCAATAAAGTGTCACACACAGTAATATAATCATTATTATTTGGGTTAAGTATTTCAAACTATGCACATATAACTACATATCTCAAATCATCATAAGGTATTAGAATAAATAAAATTAAAATAATCAATTTATAGACTAAATAAGAAAGCTAGATATGACTATGTTGATTAATCATATTAATTAACTATTATAAGATGTATTATTGGTCTATCTACAAAAGCTATATTATCTCAGAGATGTTGCATAAAAAAGAGAATGATGAATACCTTTAAATCAATTTAGAGTCTTAAAACTACATGATTAATTTTTCTCCATTTGTGATGTAACTTTGATCTCATTTTAAACAATATATTCAATATATGGTTAAGAAAAAAAGTTATAACTAGCTTTAATTATTTATTTGTTAACTTTAATTGACTTTAAAAAATTCAATTAGTTAATTATAACTTGACTTCAATTTCAAGACTTTAATTAAGTATTAAGATCAAAATTATATAATAATAATAAAAATACAACTCTAAACATGGGGAGGCTTTATTGAAAATAAACTTTAACCATTTAACCTATAATTCAATAAAATATATAATTAAAATTAACTGTACTATGTAAAGTACCAAATTGTTGTCTTGTGTCCACAAAAACCAAAATTTAAAGTATTCACATATTCAAAAAAATATCAAAGTATCACCAAAAAAAATTAATTTATCAAGTTTTAACCTTAAAATATCTTAAGCAACAACCCGATCATCATAAGTATTTGAAAGTACTTTAATCAAAGGATGACCTTTATCTATCATGTATTCAATATATTCCATTGTAGTTATAGGGAACTTAACCAATTTTGTTCTCGACTCAATACCCTCATCATCTATCTCCATCTTTATATTTTTAACCATCCTAATAATCAAAGGTGAATCTAAAGCTGAAAGATCATTTATTTATTTTACCACTAGAAAAAATAGGTTTGTTTTATTCATGTGAATAATGTGAAAACTAATCAAGACTTAATTTAGAAAACCATATAGGTATAATTATTAGTTCATGGGAGGGATATTTGGGATTAAATGTCACAAGATAATGTAGATAAAATTCTACAATCATCTATTGTTTATTTTCAAGAATAGGTGCTTTAAGCTCAGGAGAATTATGAGGCTCATATTGTACATTCATCCTCCTTTTTTATAAATTCCATTTATATCCAATCAAATACATTCAAAATCAAATTTTTAATGTTTTGGATTGAACTTTTGGTAAAATTTGATGAGGTTTTACACCTATAAGGCATTCTAATCTATTGTTTGCATGTTGTTTTTAGACCTATGTGGTGGTTATTAGTAGTTTTGAATACATGTTTTGGTGAAAACATTATGTGTGAGTATGTATATGGTGTTCTAAGTTTTTTTTTTAATAATTATAGATATTAATAAGGAATTTTAAGACTAATTCATATTATTGTGTGGGATTTTTAACCTTTTAAGATTGTAGTATGCATATACTGAGAAGAACCACTTAGAGTTCTTCATCCACAAAGAGGAGGTATCCAAGGAAGACATATCCAACCTCTACTTCCATGGCCATAAAAAATATTACATGGAAAATAATTAAACATGTTCCAAAAGGTAGAGTCAACAAAATTAAAATGAATGGACATGTGAGTACAATAGTTAAAAGGTCTATAAAAACTTCAAGCACTACTACAACCATGAAATAAATTGACCTCTTTGAGCATGCCTCTATGGAGGAGTATATTCTCTCCACTAATTATTATTATGTCACCAATAGTTCCCATATGAATGATGTGAATTTGGAGGAGTCAAAAAAGACATTTTTATACTAAAATGTAGGAGATTAAATCAAAATCAAACTCTATTCATACTTTAAATCATGATTTATCGATGTACAATGACTTCATGAAAATATATTAATGTTAAAAATAAATAGTCAACAATAAGATCTAGTAAACACATGAAAGATGATCATGTAAATTTTTTTTTATCAAAAATGGAAAAAGAGGTGATTAAAATTAAAATTTAATTGTAACCCTATGACTAATAAAAATAACTTAACCTTTTATTTTTGAAATAGACAAGTAAAATATATAAATCCAAATCCATGTAACCTTGTTCTCAATGGATTTAATATATTCTATTAAATAAATCTCTTGTTTCAAAATAACAACCACAAAGTTGACTATAACCTTATAACATCTATGTTATCAAATAAATTTTATAATCACTATAAAGATCAAATAGTTACTATAATTTTAGGTCTTTGAGCCAACCAAGATATTTGACTATGAACATTTTTTTCAAACTATCCTTGAGAAAACACTTAAAATCTAGACATGAAAAATGAATTCAAAGCTTAAAAACTATTATACATGATTTAATTTTCCAATAAATGTATCACATCATCCCAAAATGATTTTTGAATAGGATGCGAATATTGAACAAAATTATGTTGAATATCAATATTATCACTAAAAATAATCAAACTGATCATGGTTTAAACCAACTCTAATTCTGAAAGAGACAAAAATATATAAAACTAGTCTTCCAAACATTCTTTCTTCTAAGTAAACTATATATACATAACTATCAAAACATATTCTATGTAATTGAAACTCTTTAAGACTTCTTAAAAACCAACAATTTCACTTTCAACATAAAGTTCAAACCATTCATATATAACATTTATCATATACTATTGTAAAGTATTGTATTTTCAAGATAAACAATCATACAAATAACCCTAACACATACCAAAATCAAATGGACAGACAGTACTCAATAGATAGTAATTTTATGAGCACCAAATTATGAAGAAAACTAGTTTCAACAAGAAATACTAACTTCTTCACAAGTTTACCAAATTTTATTATACCATAATAAATGACTATGTACAAGCCAAAATTATTTCATCATAACACTAATTATATAATCAAGATAAATCATTCATATATATGCTTAACAAGTTCTCATATTGAACCAAAAAACACATCTTACCAAATTAATGTGTTGTGAATAGCCAAAATGTTTTTTTTAACAAAATACACATGCAAAAGAACTGAACCAAATACCATATTGACATTCAAATTATATTTCAAAAATTTAAAAAAGGCAATAAAAATAACATTATTTTACATATGGAATTTTGAATACATTTAAAACATGAACATGCCAACTTATTTACTCATGGAACCTTTATTGTTTGCATTGGATTAAATAGAGAATTAAAACCTTTGCACATAGACCCTTTTAAAACATCATCACCTAGAAAACCACTTTAAATAATATAATTAAAATACATTCACATGAAATCTTTGACCATTATACCAAATGATTATGAAAATTTCACAAAATTATCATCTAATGTAGATACAAATTCAAAAACCCACAATTGATATCAACCGAAAACCTTGTAATTTATAAACATTTCTCAATTGAACACAAAAATCCTTGGCATGCATCATTTTAAAAAAAAACAAATTATAAACCCCAAATCATATGAAGTTATATATATTTGAAAACAACATCAAATACATAAAAGCTTTACAGTTCTATCTCATAATGCCATGCAATCAAAATAGTAAAATAGAAATGAATGTGTTGACATTATAATTTAAGTAGTCAAACAAATTGGAATTATCCATGATAATAATAATTGTGATATGGTTGACATACCTTAATTTAAAATATAAAAATATAAATAGGCATTTTCAATCTCAAACCCTTTCTTCCTTATACTAACAGAGCTTTGATTCTGCCTAAAAGCTTGTGAAATGACTAGCCAAATGCAAATAATAACCCTTTTATATGAATAATGTGAGAATTAACAATTCATATCTTTACATCCTTTAATTAATCCATGTACTCATGTAAAATAGATAAGATAATATGATTTATTAATGTGTCAATCAAAATAGATATGGTTTCATCATTTTTAATTGAAAGTGTTTGAATTAAATATCACAACTTCTATTGTTCAGACCAAAACCAATCATAAGAACAATTCCAATCTGCATATCTAATCATATAAATTATGAATATATTCGTTAGTCATAACTTATGATTTTAAAATAACTTATTAACATTCAAGTAGTTATTTCATTAAATTTGAAAGTCATTAATGATTATTTAACATAATAATCCATATTCAGATGAAAGTAAATGAATTGCACCCCCATAAGCAATTTTAGATTTTATGACCCTAAGTCATTAGGATGGCAGAATGTCTAAGTATATTTGAATTTTTATAAAAAGAGATGGTGCCAAAAAATAGGCATAACATTGGTGACCTATATATCTAATTATAATAATGAAAATAGCTAGCAATAATAAATTACCTATTGAAGGATAAATCCCCTGATAGTGTGATCTAAGTTCAATCATTTCTCAAGTAACTACTTGGGAATCAATTTAATAATAATAAATCATTAAGGGATGAAGTGTTTGGCTAATGTGGCATGGATAATGGGATATATTAAATAGGAAAATTTGGGATGGATATACAATCAAGTGAAAAATACTCAAGTACAAATTTTAAAAATCAGTAATGCTTTCAACTCATTTATACCTCAATTTATGTTTATTCATAAAATAAAAATATGAGCTTTATTGTGTAAAATATCTTAACATAATTAATAAACTTACAATGATATGAAATCTTACATTATACTCTTACTTCAAAATAAATAATAATCTACCTAATGTGACCAATGCTCATATTTTTCAAAAAGGAACATAAAACAAACAAACAAATAAACAACCGAAAATAAAACAACAAAAAGAAAAGAAAAGAAACCAAAAAAAAAAAAAAAAAACAAGAAAAAGAAATGAAAAGAAGTTAATGATGAAATAACTTCAAATGATATACATTGAACAAATAGCATACCCAATTTCCATCAAGATCTTGTAAATTAAAAAACATTCTTCTAAAGAATAGTAGTAATTATATAAGGACTAAGACAAAAAGAATCAAAATTATAATGGTTACCTGGGTCTTCATGTGCTTTGTCCCAATAAAAGACAAGATCATGTACTTAAAAACTTTTACTAGATATTTTTCTGTCAAAGAAATTATTTAATTTTTATTTATCCCTTTCTAACTTTTACAAAGTAGTATATTTAGTTTTATCTAAGGCTATCAAATCATTAATTCTTTATTCAACCATATTAGTATCACCTGATAAATATTGTAAAGCAATTTGAGCATAAGAAATTTGAAATTCAGTAGATAATGTAGCTTCAAATCCATAATCTAATATAAAAAGAAAAAAAATATTTTCTTTAATATTGAAATGATTGACCCATAATTCTTAAAATATCTTAAGATACCAATTCCTTTTATTCTCATAAACTAAATTTTTCATAATAGAAATCAAAATTTTATTTGTAGATTCAGATTGTCCACTTCCTTGGGGACAATACTTTGAAAAATGATGTTAAATAATAGAATAACATCCTGTAAAAACTAAATATTCATTTGAAATAAGGTGGGGATCATTATTTGAATTAATTTCATATGGAACACCAAATCTTGATAAACTCTAATTTTCAAAGAATGAAATGACTTCAGCTATAATATAAATTTTATGTGTTTTAGCCTCAGTCCACTTCATAAAATAATCCATAGTGATTATAATATACCGTTGACCAGTAAAAGAATATGTATGTATATTATAAATTAAGTCAATTCACCATTATGTAAATGGTTTCTTAGGAATTACAAAATTTTAAGGGCATTAATGTTAATCTTTCTCTACCAACAAATAATTGACAAGGCATGCATGCATGAACCAACTTATAAACATCTTGGAATAACGTAAGTCAATAATAACTTGTGCGTAACATTTTATAAGTAGTGATTTTTACTACATAATCACCACCATAACTTCCTTTATGACATTTTTAAATAACTTTTTGAGTTTGATCACATGTAAATAATTTTATATAAAAAACTATCTCTATTCCTATAAAATAAAAAATATAACAAATAGAATTTTAAATATTGGAAACTCAAAGATCATATTTGCCTTTTGTCTAAATTATTTTTTATTTGATGAGGTAAAATCCAGGTTTTACAAGGACCTAAAACCACTAGCGTGTAGTACAAGAGTTTTAATAGGCTAGGTTTTGTTTAAATTATTAGGACAAGCTTGATTTTGGAATTAATAAATCAAGTCATGATACCAATCATCTTTAGCTAACAAAAAATCTCAATCATTCATTTTATGTCATTTTTTTTTAACAAGAGAGAAATAAACAAATTACATGGACTAAAAATAAGGTTTAGCATTTAAAAAATTGTCAATAGATACAGCCAAAATATTTCTACTAGAATAATAATTGTTATCTAAATGTTTTTCCAAATCATTTCCTTTTATGGTTTTGTATTGTGTAAATTCAAGATCAAACTCATGAATTATCAAAATCTATTTGGATAACCTTCTCTAAATAGTTGGTTGTTTAAAAATGTAAGAAATAATAGGTACATTAGACCTTACAACAAACTTATTTTCCATCAATAGATATCTAAATTTGATCAATGAATATATTAAAGATAAAACAAACTTTTCAATAAAAGGGTACCTAGTTTTTGTATCTTTTTAAACTTGGCTAATATAACCAATAGGTTTCTCATCACTATTTTCATCAATTTACGTGATCACAACACCTATGGTTTTATAATTTAATTTCACATAAATAATTAAGGGTTTAGACAAATCAATTTTAGAAAGTATAGGTGCACTTATAGTTCCTTTTTTGACATTATTAAAAGTAATATCTACACATGAATCCCATACATATGACTATTTTTTCTTCAAAAAAATATATAATGGATTAGATTTATAAACAAATTTTTTAATGTATTAGATTAAACAAATGGGTATATATGTGGTGGTAACTCTTTAAATTATTTAATACATTTAAGATCAATTGAAATACTATCTTTAGAAATTATATGTCATAATCTCCTTTAGTAACACTCAAGACAAATTTTTTGGGATTAAGATAAATAACATACTTTCTACATATTTTGAAAACCTCATGAAGATGGTCCAAATGCTTCTTACATTTTTTGGAATGGACTATAAGATCATCTAAGTAAACTTTGATTACTATGCCAATTAAATCATCAAAAGCTATATGCATAACTCTCTAAAAAGTGACCCCTGCATTTATGAGGCCAAAATGGAATCTATTAAAATAAAAAATCCCTCTTCAAGTAGTAATTTTTTTTATGCCTATCATCAAGTAAATATGTCATTTTAAATTTTACAACTTGTTGGAATATTTGATCACTACTTGAAAGAAGAAAATTATATTTTATACTAGCCTTACTTAAATCTCTAAAGTCTACACATAGTCTAATATTTCCATTATTTTTTTGCATGTGTAATAAATTATCTACCTAATTAGAATATTTTAAAATAGAAATGGCACCACCATCAAGCATCTTGTCCAGCTCTTTATCGATAGGGTCTTTCGATACAGGGTTAAATTTTCTTATTTGTTCTCTGATAGGTTTAATACCATGTTTTATAGGAATATCATGTTTAATAGTGTTGATATCATAACCCTTTATGTATTTATATGACCACACAAAAATATCAATAAATCATTTAAATTTTTTAATAAATATAACCTTCTCATCAGACATAAATTGTATTCATAAATAAACAGATTTAGGATCTTTTTCAATTCCAAGGTTAATTGGAATAAGTTCTATAATTATTCTTCTAGAAGGTTTTTCAGTCCATGAAATCCTTGGTTGATCATTCAGAACAAATATCAATTCTAGACTAACCAAACTAATAAATTTTTTTTAAGTATTTAGTTGTAAATAATCTCCATAGTTTAGCACACAATTGTCATAGTCAAAATAATTCCCTCTAAGAAAAGAATCAATATGTTTGTCCAAACTGAAAACTTTCTAATTTTCATTTAAATTGGTAATTTTCTTAAAATGAGAAGGCAATTGTAGGTTAAATTTCACTTAGATTAGGATTAGAATTAAAAAAATAGAGTTTATTAGCTTAGATATTAAATATATAAGTATATTAGTGAAATTAAAGGCTTTAAATTTTTTAAAGTAAAGCCCAAACCTTTTGAGTGTATTGATTAAGATGAGTTTGATTCATTTTGTAAACTTTCCTAATTTGTCTAACAATCAACTCAAAATCATGAAATACTTCTAACTATCTAACAATCAATTCAATGGCCTTTTCTGGACCTAAGCTTAAGTTTTCAAACTCTATTGTATTATTAGTATTATCAAAATATAATTTGAAATCATAACAAAAAAAATTTCCCAAAGGAGAAATAAGAAAAATTATATCACCATTGATGCTATATGAACAAGATTGATCAAAATATAAAGACCATAAACTATCTATTAATTTTTTTTTGTCTCACTACCTTTCACATTAATCCAAGTTCAATAACTCATAAGTATCGATCCTTATTTAAAAATAAGCAAGAGTGGGAGATAATGAATTAATAGGATTATTATACCAATCTTATCTTCATATAAAAGTGATCTGATTTCCCGTTGAAAACCAAGTTGTACCCTTTCCAATAAAAGCACCATTTACTTTTGACCAATCTCCTCCTAGAAGCATAGCATAATTATTAAGAATATCTAATATTTAAACATTGGTCATGCACCTAATTATTTTATCTTGTGAAATTTTAATAACAAGATCATGAAACTCACTAAAACTCTTATTTTGTTATGAATCAAAACCTATAAGTTTTCTATTATCAGTTTCATAAAAATGCCTAATTTATTATCAATAAACTATGGCATCATATTCTTTGAAGCACCAATATTTATAATACAATTCTATATGGTTTTATTTATGATTTTAACTAATACATTAAAAACTAGTATATAAATAGAAGGATGACTATATATCTAAGTGAAAACAACAGATTGAGGTTGTTTGTTATTATTTATTTCTTCATAAAATCCTAATACATCTTTAGAATTTGGGTTTTCAATGGCATGATTAATTTTGTTAAGCTATCCCAATAAACCAACAATTTGTAATAATGAAAAACTTACTTTGATAGTATCCAAATCATCTATAATATTATAATCTCCAATGTTTAGATGACATATATGAGTGTAATTATTGGGCTTATAAGTAGGACATTGAGGGTTATTAAATCTAGTAGATAAAATATTATTATGTTGGGAACTAATTGTAGCATTGTCTGATGCATCATTAATATACATACCTTTGCCTTTATGAATTTTTTTAGAAGTTATTCATGTTATCTTCTTAATAAGAATATTCATTTTGTCTTTTATTAACCATATAAGCATTTGTATATTTGATTTCATCTAAAAACTCATCATATCCACACATATTTATATTGCTAACAAGATCAATGTAAATATTCTTTCTTACTTGAACATACCTTTTCAATTTTTGTACAATTAAATAAGTGCTAGGATCATGATCCAACTCACAAACATTAAAATAATGAACATTTTCTTCAATTTTGTATTTTTTAATAAGGTAGGCTTTACCTAATGAAGATGGCCTATCATCAAGTTGTCTTTTAATAGTGACCATCTCATTGTTAATACTAAGAAAGAATTTTAAAATTTATACATTATATGAATTTAAACCAATTGTAGTTATACCATTAAAACTAACATATTTTAATTTTTTTTCATACTCAATATAAAAAATTATAGTTTTATCTTAATTCATAATATATTTATCTTCTAAATCCATTTTGTATTTTAAAGGTAAAGAAATACAAAAATATAGTCTATATAATAGTTTTAAAGGTCTAACATCACATGGAAGATTTTGTCTAAGTCTAGTGAATCTACCAATAAATAAATAAATGGTTTTTCCTATATCTATAAAGATATTTACTAATTCATTAACTAGATCCAAAGATTGTTTATGTTTACCAAAACAAATCTATGACCATTACTCAATATCATTCCAACTACAAATAACAATAGAAGGAAGACTAAAAAAATATTGATAAGATTTTCCTTCTCATGCTTGAAAAAAAACTCTAAGAGTTAATTTTTCATTTACAATATGTAGAGTTACACAAATTAATCTAAAAGAATATAAATGATCCTCTCATGATTCATTGGGATGTTTAGATAACTTAGGGATATTAAAACCTTTTAATGAAGGAAGCTTAATTTAATGAGCACTAATATTAATAGGATTCATGTGAATCCAAAGATTCACTAAATCATGAGCTACTTCATCATCATAATCTACCTTATTATCAGTTACATTAGCTTGATTTCTATTATTTAAAAGGCCTAGAATCAGGTCTCAAGCTTTCTATTGTATCTAATTAATTTATGGTGGTTGTTATTCCATTATAATTTTTAGTAAATTCAACTACTTCACCTAACTAGTTTACTCTAAAGTTATATTAGGCTCAATATGAAAAATACTATCCTTCAGATGAAAACAAGTAAAAAGAAAATGAAATCTAGGTTGAGGATTAATAAGCAAGATATACTCCCCCTCCTACTTGATTCATTGGTTATTTTCCTTAATATAGTATAGTTTTTCAAGGAAAATAGATGATTCTACCTCATTGATTCCTTCTACCTCTACTTCTTTGTTTATAACTTTAATTATGTGAAGTAAATCATAAGGTTTTTATACCAAGTAAAATGACTTAGATTAAAATCAACATCAATTTGATCATCATCAATATCAATTAAAGGTTGTATAATTAGATGAGGACCCCAAATGGTCATGGATAAACAATGAAACATATGAAATAAAAATAATATTTTTGAAAATATATCCCCAGTAGAGTCACCAAAATTGTTAACAATCAAAATTTTCACATCAATGAATTAACCCTTTCACCTATCATATAGGTCAATATGGAATCATACCAGTCTAATATTACGGATATAATAGGTCATAAATGCTCTTATATATGTGCAAGGGGTTTTTAATTTTTATGTCAAATAGTAGGTAAGTCAAATGATGAATAATACTCCATTATAATTCAAAAATAAAATATCACTTAAATCAAATGAAAATAATAAGATTATAATTATATAATCTAACCTATTTGATAGATAAAGTATATGAAATAGACAACCTCTTGAAGAAAAGATGTTTGATCCTTTGTATTTCTATTTTATCAATTTGTCTATAATCTTTTGATATTTTTGTTAAGCTCAATATAATTCAAAAGAAAAAAAATGAATCAAAAGATAAACAAAATAATTGAAAATAGAAATCAAATAGTGAAACTAAAATAAAAATTAACATTACTAATTAAATAAAAATCTAACTAAATAAGAAAAAACTATTCTAAACTACTAAAAAATTATCAATAAATAACTACAAACAAGATGCAAACAATGTAATGTACTACAATATAATCTAAACTGATAAGAAGTCTAATTTTAAACTAAAAACTAATATATAAACTTACAGAAAATAAAAGGTTAATCCAAACACACAAGTAAATCTAATTAAATATTACAAAATCAAATAAGTAATTGAATTAAAACACTCAATCTAAACAAGAGATGATCAAATAAGATTCTAGATTAATAGACTTGAAATAAGTAAAAAATAATTAAACTTAAGACATAATCAGAAGTAAACTAAAGAAATAAATGATGCTAAAATAAAAATTGAATCTAATAAGAAATGAAATTAAATTAAATTAACAAGAATCTAACACTTTAAATGAAATGAAAATCTTAATCAATACAAACTAATTAAATCTATATAAATAACAAGATGAAATAAGAAACTAAACTTAAATGAAAATAAAAGAAAACTAATCTAAATAAATATTAATGAGAAAATAAAATTATATTGTGAGTCTTAAAAAAGATGTTGTCTTAGCAGGAAATAGAATAAGATTTTATTGATAAACTAATTTCAGTACAAAATATCTTTGAAATGATAATTGTTATAGTTTGAAAATATCAATAAAGTTTCACACATGGTAATGTAATCATTATTATTTAGGTTAAATACTTTAGATTTTACATATATGACTATATATTTTTAATCATCATAAGATGTTATACTTAACAGACTTAAGATTATCAATTTATGAACTAAATAGGGAATTTGGATATCCCTGCACCAATTAAGCATATTAATTAAGCAGTAGAAGATGTATTATTGGTCTATCTAAAAAATTTGTATTATCTCAGAGATGTTAAAAAGAAAAGATAATGATGAATAACTTTCAAGTAGCTCAGAGTCTTTAGAATACCTATGTAATATTTCTCTCTTTGTGATGTAACTTTGATCTCATTTTAAATAATCTCTTCAAGAGATGGTTAAGAAAATAATCTATAACTAACATTAGTTAGTTATTTGTTAACTTTAATTGACTTTATGAAAGTCAATTAGTTAATTATAACTTGAATTAAAGTTTAAGACTTTAATAAAATATTAATATCAAAATTAAATAATAATAAACCAAACACAAATCTAAATGGGTAGGGGCCATTTAGTCATTGCAATGATTAAAAATAAAGATTCAAATATGCCAAACAACATAATAACTATAATAATTTCTGTATAATTAAATAATATACATGTTAATTCCATATGCATCTATACATATATTTCAATAAAATATATAATCAAAATAAACTATACTATATAAAGTACCAACTTGATGTCATGTGTCCTCAAAAACCAAAATGCAAAGTATCAACATACTCAAAACTAATTCTTGTTATTGCATGATTTTTAGAACTATAAGATACAAGCCTATCTTATCCATGTGAATAAGGTGAAAGCTATTGAAGAGTTAATGTAGAACACCTTAAAAGTCTACTTATTAGTTCACATGATCGAGATTTGATATTCAATGGTACAATAGAATGCAAATGAAATTTTGTAGAAATTTGGAGTATATTTTTGTCACGATCCCACATTTTCTATATATATGTTGTTGTTATTACTTTATTACTTTGATACTAAATCGATTTAGATGTTATTTAGGTGGATTACATGGTACTTACTATAATAGTGTTGGTTATGTACTTATGATATGATTAATTATGTTATGGGCTTATTATTATTCTATTGTTAATGATTTTATGATCTATATGGATTATTGGATTATGATATAATGCATTTTTACCATATTGGTGGTTGTAGGTTATCTATGAGCTAGGCAAGTTTGTGGAGGCCATAATCTAGGAACAATTTTTTTAAGCACATCTATATGACCGACATGTATACTATTATTTGATTTTCCTTTGAACAATTTGATTTAGTCATAATATTTTTTCATTATGTGTTTTTCAACTATGATCTCTGTTATACCTTAACGATTATATTATAAGTTGTTACTTATTATTTTGGTTAATTATTTTTAGTTACCTATTATTGACTGTCGCCTATCCCTATACTCATAACTCCACTCCTTATTTTTCTCGATTTTTGAACCATGTTTGTTCCCTGTTGATCCTTATTAGCTCATTATTTAGACCTATCTAATCTACCTAGACCTAAACCCTTGGGAACCTTGTTATCTCTATGTCACCGTAACCCCACCTTTGAATTTGCACTATTACTTAGGGCTTATGGAATTTTTAAAAATAACTTTGAAGTTGTGGCTCAAATTAAACAAAGGTTGATATTATTAAACACAATGACTTGGGTTAATGGTCTGCATAGAAATGAAGTAAGACTTATTTAATAAGGTAGGTGGCAAGGGTTATGATGTTACCAGTTGGTTATGTTAATCATGGATTAACCCTACTACGTTGTGCTCCTATTAGCTATAATGTGATTAATTTACAAGCCTTTCAGACTCACCATTAATAGGAAGTTATTAGGATCTCCTTGGGATATGACACATTTCTCTCGCCTCTGGGGAAATTGAATGTGAGTCGATGGAGTATGGGTAAATAGATGGAAAGGTATGGGGGGAAGGTGGATGGTGAATAGAGTGTTAGGAATATGGGGTTTTTTGGATGAAAATAGTGAACTAGTTTTCTTGGTTTTAATAGCGAATGAGTCAATCAAAAAGCATGACAATATTGGGTGAGTCTTTGAGATTTCACTCCTTCTAGATTCACTTGGGTGTTTCAAGTAATTCTATTTTTTTATATATTTTTGGGTTGATATATTGGGAAAAAAATAAGGTTATGCATGAAACTGGAAGTCCTCAGACTTCTAAATGCTTGCATAGTCCTATTATAATGATATGACTATATGTTTATTGCATATAAACTAATAAAAAATTATATATAATCTCATTAAAAATCATCAATATGCATTCTCATCATTTAAGTTTTGGATTGGTGTGAATTTGTGGTTGATGTCATCGTTAAACTAATTAATACTAGGTTTTTTATGTATTGGTCATCTTTAATATGTTCTTCTTATATTATGGATTGGGATGAGTCTATGTGTATGTTGTATGGTTGAATACTATATACCATCACTACACTATTTTGGACTAGGTTCTCATGTGAAAACTTCTTATTTTATGGTTGTGTTTTTACTATATTGAGCCTATGTGTTTCTTTATCATGGAATGATACACAGATCAATGATGTGTTCCTTTATTTATATGTATTGGTCATCTTTAATATGTTCTTCTTATATTATGGATTGGGATGAGTCTATGTGTATGTTGTATGGTTGAATACTATATACCATCACTACACTATTTTGGACTAGGTTCTCATGTGAAAACTTCTTATTTTATGGTTGTGTTTTTACTATATTGAGCCTATGTGTTTCTTTATCATGGAATGATACACAGATCAATGATGTGTTCCTTTATTTATTTTAAGATTTAATTTTGTAAAATAATAGTTTAATTTTATTCCTATATATATAAGTACATGAATATCTAGGTGTCCTATTATGGATAAGACAAAACCCATCGACATGTATTTATGTGGGGTTTAGAAAATTGATTGTATGGTTTAACAGACTAAATTATTCTTTTATTTATATATCATTTCTATTCCCTACCTACATTTAAGAATCCCTCTTGCATATATTAAATTTGGCTATGTTAATTCATCTATGGTTATATTGATTTATTTGATCAATATTTATCTAGGTGGTGGATAATTTTTTATTTGAAGGACTATGGTATTATGTTGATCTGTGGAAGGAAATCTTAGTCTTAACTTGTTAATCTCTAGGTTATTGAGAGATGTTATTGAGCCTTGTTTTTATTTATATGTATTTTAGAAATCATAAATCAATTGATTCTTGGGTTTTTAATTTCAAGTGTGTGTGTGTGTGTGTGTGTGTGTGTGTGTGTGTGTGTGTGTGTGTGTGTGTGTGTGTGTGTGTGTGTGTGTGTGTGTGTGTGTGTGTGTGTGTAGTTTCATTTACTTTATATTTTTATGAATATGCCTTTCATACTTTGATTGGTGTGATTTTCCTGGTTTCTTTTATGAGTTTTGATCAATCAATTCATTCTATTTTTATCAATGGTAACTAGGTTTTGAATATTGTGTGTGTGTGTGTGTGTGTGTGTGTGTGTGTGTGTGTGTGTGTGCATGCGTGCGTGCGTGCGTGCACGTGTGTGCACGCGCGTGTGCATGTGTGTATGTTTGTGTATGTATGTATGTATGTATTTGAACTAAGTATTTATATGATCTGAGTGGTTGTGTTTAGTTAAACTATCTTCATACTATCTTGAGCAACTATATGTGTGTGTGTGTGTGTGTGTGTGTGTGTGTGTGTGTGTGTGTGTGTGTGTGTGTGTATAAACATATGATCTATGTGGTTGTATGTTTAAGTATGACTTGAACCTTTGTTTTCACCAGTATGGGGTCTTGACTGAATTATGTTATTCATTGACATTTTGTTCATGAATCCATCCTTATGATGTCTAATTGACTGTGTCAAACTTAATGGTTATTCTATGTTATATTGTGATAAGTAGAACCTAACATATATATTTTTAAGTTGGCTGAGTCAAATTGATAATTATGGTTTTTGTTATAGTTAAATTTTGGTTATGTATTTTTATTTCTTGATTGGAATATGTATAAGTCCACTCCTAGACCAAACTAGAATAGTTATAGGTATCCATTGAGGGTTTAGATGTTTAAATATTGATCAATATATTGAATGGGGTCTAAAAAGGATAAATTCAAAAGATATATAACATATTAATATTTAATCTATTCTATATCATTTGATGGTCTTAATTAACCCTCCTCACCCTTATCCTATACCTTGATGGTTGAAGTACTCTTGTCTCACCTTGGAATGAATATATATCATTGTATGTGTCTCATGTGGTCATGTCCTTATCTAGAGTTAGATACACTCATAATAAAATACCTATTCTCAGTTACTACAACCATTGACCTACTAATGGTTGGAATGGTAAGGACCATCGATGGGGGGCTCATAGGGATGGTAAAGTGGGATTTTTATGATCATCTTGTTTATGATCAACCCCTTTAAATGTTACATGGAAGATGGTAACAAATGTGTTTATTAATTTAAGTTGATTAAGTTATTAATGTTAATTTGATTAATGATAGTGTTGGCTGCTAAAAAACATGGTGAATAGAAGCTGGGAATGAATTATCAAATGGATAAATTAAATAAGGTTGAAGCTCTATACATGTACCTTGAATTGGCATTGTTTAATCTTATCCCTTATAATTATAGTGTATAATAATCATTTGATTATTTTCTAACATATATGATCTAAATATGGGTTTAGATGGCATATTGTTTATCATTATACTAACTTTTTTAGTTCTATTAATCTAGTATGAAATTGATTTGGTACTACTAGATTTATGTTAGAAGTAAATAATTTAATTATATTCCTTCTATTTTCTAAGGAGAATTATTTATAAAGCTAAGATAGATGGATTTTTTTTGAATTAATTCCATTTTAAAAAGATATAAATTAGGTTATTATAATAATTAATGTTATTTTAGAATATTGCTTTATGAATGTATAAAATGAAAAAAAATGGTCTCAAATAGATGGTTACAATTATATATTTCAAAGTAAATATGAATTAATAGAATATTTTTATTGTTATTGAATTACATGTGAATTTAAACTTACCATAGTCACTTGGATTTAGAATAAATAAAGGGACATAATATTCCTAATATAGATGGCTACTCTTATCTGTAATTATATAGCTACATTAGAAGCATCTAACCCTTGCAGGAATGCATAAAATTGGACTATAATAAAAATGAAATTATAACTTCATGCACTTCAGACCTAATGGTTGCATGTAGGTTATGTTTTCATTATATGTCATCATTTCTCCAAATGATACATATGATTATTAAATTTGAAAGTAATTCATAAAGTGGCATATGATCGAATATAATTAAACTACAACAATCATGTACAATACTTTCCTTATCTACTTAATTGAATACATTTTGTAAAACTAAAGTGAAATTCTTAAACAATGATTAGTTATCTTTTCATTTTAAATCAACACAAAATTTATATGTTCTTCTTCCCTTAAGTTGAAGTTACTTGAAAGGTTAACATGGCTACCAATAAAAGGTTTATAAGAGTTCATTCAGTAGAACCTTTTATTTGGGTTCCACTCATCTTGAAACTCAAATAAATCTACTTGGTTGGTTGCTTAGGCTACCACAGTAAAAATCTATGAAAGTTAGTTATGAGGAAACTTTTATTTGGATTCCACTCATCTTGACACTTGAATAAAATATGTTTCTTTAATTATTTAATCCTGCTTGCTAAAATGAATTATTATCACTTTGATATCCATTTGGGAAATAATATATATAATAAGGAATGATATTTTATAAGGAGTGTTTGATTTTATTATTGATTGCATAAATTATAAGGCAACTCTGATTTAATTACTTGAAGGTCTCACACTCTTTTATACAACATTGGCTATGCCAATTAAGATTAGTTGAATAGATTATAAATTAATATTGATAAACATACATGTTTGATATGAATGTTGAACATACAAGTGCAGTGACCTTAAATTCTATAAGGTGGTGTAATCTATCTGATATCACTCAAAAATGATGTATTAAATCTATCTACTTTTATGCTTTCTAATTTTTGAATAAAGGATTAGAAATTTGCACGTATGGAATTAATGTTGTTTACTAATTTTTGAATGATTATGTATTATAAAGTGTGTATATTGATTTGATTACTTAACCTAACCAATAAAATAAATAACTTAAGTCTAAATTTTTTGGTTAAGCCCTTACTTTAACTTATCCATCCTCGAGTGGTGTTTAAACCCACTGAGGAGAATGAGACATTTACCTAGGATTAAAGACCTAGAAATGGTCCTGTAAGGTTATAGTGAGTATCGCTTATGGAATTCATGGCATAATAGTGTTTGAATACACTAATACACCTCAAATCCCACAATTCCTCTAAATAGTAACAGTTTACCCATAGTGCCTTTTGTACATACTTACCTCTAGTGAATTGCCTCAACATCCCCTCCTTTGGTTCAAATCATGTAATGCATAGTTCATTAATGTTTCATTGTGCTAGAAAGTGGGTCTAAAATGAATCCAAAGTGTACTCTAATAAATTATTCTAAATTTTTTGGGGGGGTTTATTTCATCTGGTATTAGAGCTAAGTTTCTACTCTAGGTAACTCTAGGAATGAATATTTTCCTACAACTAAATGTAATCTCCTAAAGTTCTTATTTGTACTTTCTCAGGATGGTCAATACATGATCAAGAAGAGGAAAGATCCATAGACATACTCTAAATGTCAATACTTCTAGGGGTAAGGGTCAAGGACATGGTAGAGTTCATGAAGGTTGTATTCTCATTAATAATCTAGACAAAATTCTAGTGAATAATACAAATAGTAATACCAAGGTACCCCATGTTGAAGTAGTTGGGGGAAGTCCAAATGATAAGTATAAAAAATTCCTTAGTGGGATCTCAATAGCCCTTAACACCTTGCAAGGGAAGATTAATAATTAGGAGCAAATATTGAATAATATTAAAGGGATACCCTAAGAGGAAGTACCCAAGCTAGAAATGGATCAAGTGGAGGGACCTATAATTAAAGAATTGCCTTTGACCACCATTGACCCAATCATCAAAGAGATGAAGAAAATTCCTCCACCTACCTTTTCAAGAGAATAATTAGGTGATGCAGTTGATGCTTGGTTGGTACACTTGAAAAATTACTTCAATTTCCATAATATACCTTCTAATGTGAAAGCTAGAGTAGCAACCTATCAGCTAATAGGACATGTAGCCTTATGGTGGAAGTAACTTTATGATATCGTAGGGTATGAGCCTTTAAATATATCTTAGAATAGTTTTGAGACTCAATTCTTTCAAAGGTATCTAAATAAAAACTATAAGGAGCAAAAAATCACTAATTTTTAGCTCCTATAGAATATGAGAATAAATTCTTGAACTTATTACATCATGTGAACTATATTCATGATTAAAAAACTAAAACACTAAGTTTAAACTTAGACTTAAGGATATTTTGATGCATGATCTTAACATGACAAATCCAAAAATGTTGTTGTAGCCATAGAATCAACATTTAGGGCTAAAGAGAAAGAAAAATCTTGCTAAAATGTAAGACAAGAATCCAAATCTAATAGGCAACATTATAAGGCTAAGACTATTTCTCCTATGAACAAGGATTTCAAAAAAATTGATCACTAATTTTTAGGAAACCTAATAATTACAAGTTTTCAAATCAAACTAAAAATTTCAAATCCCATGGACCTTCCAAAATTAGTTCTTACAAGAAAGAACAACTTCAAAAAAAACTCATGTGAACTTACTACAGGTGCAAATACGATTCTTGTAGCATCTTCTAGATTGATTATGTGCTGGTAATGTAGTGAAAATCACTAGAAGGAATTTCCTAAGCTCAAATTAGGACAAAAATTGAATCATAGGGTGTATGATACCATCGATAATCATAATGTTGACTTGTAAGCCACTCCTATTGAGACCCAAGGTATAATTAATGGTTTTCCTTTGACTATTTTTATTGATTTTGGTGCAATGGGCTCTTTTATTTCTCCTTTTGCTGCTAAACAATGCAACATTAAACTAGTCTTGATAAGAGAAGGTTGGGAAGTAGAATTCATTACTGGTAATAAAGTGCCAATTCTTGAATGCTTAGAATAATCAAAATTAGATCTTGATGTTTTTAAGACCAAGGTGAATCTATTTCTCACACCCTTAAGGTCATATGATCTCATCCTTGGGATGGATTGGTTACATGAGCATCAAGCCACACTTGATTGTGTAAGAAAAGTGGTATGATGCACCAATTACCTTGGCCAAATTATATAATTACAAGGCATACAAGGGTCTACAAGATGTAAATTGCTTTCAATCCTAAAGATGAAAAGAGATGTTACGAAGGGATGTAAACTCTATGTAGTTTAACTGTAATAAATTTCTAATGAAAAAATAATGGAACATGTAAATTTTCTCATATTAAGGGAATTTATGGATGTCTTTTCTAAAAATCTACCTGAGTTGCCACCCAAGCAAGAGTTTGAATTTTCTATTGACATCATACCTAGATCTACACATGTATCTAAGGCACCTTACTACATGAATGTGGCTAATCTACAAGAATTAAAAGTTTAGCTACAAGAGATTTTAGACAATGAGAACATATGACTGTGTCTCCTTGGGGTTTTTCGATAGTATTTGTAAAGAATAAAGTTGGTACTCTAAGGATTTATATTTAATACTACATGTTAAACAAGGTAACAATCAAAATCCACTATCCTTTGCCAATAATTGATGATTTGTTCAACCAAATAAAGGGTGTTGTAATCTTTTCCAAAATAGACTTGAGATCTAGTTACCATCAGTTATGCATCAAAGAAGAGGAAATTCATAAAATGGCTTTTAGGACATGTTATAGACATTATAAATTTATGATTTTTATTTTTAGTTTAACTAATGCACCTGTAGCCTTAACGAACCTTATGAACAACATTTCTAGAGATAATTTGGATAAATTTGTGTTGGTTTTTCTAGATGATATTTTGATTTATTTAAAAGATGCAGTTGAGCATGACCAATACCTTTGTCTAGTCTTGCAAAGACTAAGACAACATAATCTTTATGGTAAATTATCTAAATGTGAATTATATGAATTTGAAATTCATTATTTAGGACACATCATTTCAGAAAAAGGAATTTATGTTGACCCTACCAAGATTAAAGCCATCTAAGATTGGCATGCTCCTTCTAATATGCATGAGGTATGAAGCTTCATGGGCTTGGCTGGTTACTACTGATGCTTTGTAGAGAATTTTTCAAGTGTTTCCTACCTTATCACTTCCTTACAGTGTAAGTGAAATAATTCTCAATGGACTCCTTGATGTGAGGAAGATTTTATTAAATTGAAGGGGTTGCTTACTACATCTCTTATTTTGATAATACTAGACCCAAATGGTAAATTTGAAATATGGACTAATGCCTCTAAAGAAGGCTATGGAATAATTTTGAAATGAGATGGCATGGTTATGGCTTATGAGCCATGAAAATTGAAAGAGCATGAAAATAATTATCCTATGCATGACATAGAACTTATTGCCATTATCCATGCACTTAAGTAAAGGAAACATTTTCTATTGGGAAAACCTTTCCTAATGAAATCTGATCATAGAAGTCTTTATTATTTGTTTTATCAAGAGGATTTAAATGTGTACCAAGGCAAGTGGCTAGAATTCTTGAGAAATTTTGACATAAACATTTCATATGTTAAAGGCAAGGAGAATCTTATGGATGATGCACTCAATGGACACATGCACCTTGCTACCTTGTCAATATTATAAGGAAATTTTAGAAGTATTATTTTGGAACAATAGGTTGCTAATTTATTCTA
>JARHVA010000572.1:2065000-2107500 GCA_037957365.1 Torreya grandis
GAATACATTATGTAAAATTAAAGTGTATGTCTTAAACAATGATTATTTATCTTTTCATGTTAAATTAACATGAAATTTATATCTATTGTCTTCTTCCCTTGAGCTAAACTTACTTGGTAGGTTGCCACTATTGTCAACAAAATGTTTATATGAGTTCCTTGAGTGGAAACTTTTATTTGGGTTCCACTCATCTTGAAACTCAAATAAACCTACTTGGATAGTTTCTTGGGCTACCATAGTAATTTATTTTGAAATTTACTTATGAGGAACCTTTTATTTGGATTACACTCATCTTGACACTTGAATAAATTATGTTATTTAGTTATTTAATCCTCTTGATGAAATGAATTGTTATCACCTTGATATTAATTTGTGAAATAATGTATGAAATAAGGAATGATATTTCATAAATTATAATGCAAATATGATTCAATTACTTGAAGGTCTTATACTCTTTTATATAACATTAGCTATGCCAATTAAGATTAGTTGAATAGACTATAGATCAGAGTTGATAAACATCCATGTTTGATATGAATGTTGAACATAAAATTGTAGTGACCTTAAAGGATATAATTTGTTATAACCCAATCAGTAGCACTCAAAAAATGATTTATTAAATCTGTCTACTTTTATACTTTATAATTCTTTAATAAAGTATTAGAAATCTACACGTATGGAATTGATGTTGTTTACTTTTTTTAATGCTTGTGTATTATAAGACTTGTATCCTGATTTGATTACTTAACCTAATGAGTAACCTAATTACCTTAATTCTAACCTTGGTAGCTAATCCCTTTCTTTAACTTAGCAATCCTTGAGTGGGGTTGAAACCTACTGAGCAGAATGAGACATTTACCTAGGGTTAAATACCTAAAAAATGGTCTTGTGAGGTTATAGTGAGTATCACTTATGAAAATTGAAACATAATAGTGTATGTGTAGAAATATACACCTCAAATCTCATATATTCTCTAAATAATAACTAGTTTCCCCATAGTGCCTTTTGTATGCACTTACCTCTAGTGAATTGCCTCAGCGTCCCCTCCTTTGGTTCCAATCACGTAACATGTAATTTTTCAACATTTCATTGCATTAACAAGTGGGTCTAACATGTATCCAAAGTGTACTCTAATAAATTATTAATTTTTTTTGGGGTTATTTCAATGTTTAAGAATAGGTGCTTTATGCTTAGGAGAATTATGAGCCTTACATTATACAATAATATGCATATATCAAGAAGAACAACATAGAGCTCCTCATCTAATAGGATGAGTTATATAATGAGGATTTATCCAATTTATATTTATATAGGCATAAGAAATATTAGATTAAAAATAATTCAACACATTCCAAAAATTAGGGTGAACAACATCAAAATAAATGGACATGCATGATTAAAAGGTCTAGAAAAAGTCTAGCACTGTTATGACCACGGAAAAATAACCTCTCTAAGCATGCCTATATGGAGGAGTATATTCTCTCCATTAATTATTATTATATCCTCAATTATTCCCATTTGAATCATGTGAATGTGGAGGAGTCCAACTAGATATTTTTATACTCAAATGTAGGATAGTAAATTAAAATCAAATTATGTTTGGACTTCAAAACCTAATTTATCAATGTATAATGAACTCATTAAAATATATCAATTTAAAAAATAAACTATCCATATTTAGATCTAATAAACAAATGAAATAAGATCATGTAAACTATTTTCTATCAAAAATGGCAAAAAAGGTAACTAAAATTTGAATTTCATTGCAACCTTGCTACTGATGAAATAAAATTTAAACTTTTATTTTTTAAAAAGACAAGTAAAATATATGAATCCAAATTGATGTAACCTTATTCTTAATGAATTTTATATATTTTGTTAGAAAAAATATTTTATTTCAAAATAACAATAACAAATCAGATTGCAACCATATAATGTTTATGTTGTCAAACAAATTTCATAATCAATACAAAGAGAAAACATTTATTGCAATTTCATCTCTCTATGCCAACCAATATATTTGACTATGGACATATATTCCAAACTATCTTTGATAAACCATTTAAAACCAAAACATACAAAATGATTTCAAAACTTCAAAATAATTATACATGCTTTACTTTTCTAATCAATGTATTAGAACATCCTAGAATGAGTTTCGAACAAGATGTGCATCATGAACAAAATCATGCCAAATATCAATATTACCACTAAAAAATAATCAAACTGGACACTATTCAAATAAAATCTACTTCTAAAAGAGAAACAAAATATCTAAAACTAGTTTTCTAAAAATGCTTTCTACCAATTAAACTATATATATGTAACTGATAAAACATATTCTATGTAATTAAAAATCTTTAAGAGTGTTTAAAAACCAATAATTTCACTTTCGACATTAGGTTCAAACCATTCAAATACAACCTTTAGCATATGTTGTCATCAAGTATTATATTTTCAAGATAAACAATCTTTAAAATAACCCTAACACATACCAAAATGAAATCAATAGAGATTACTCAATAGAGAGAAATTTCATGAGCACTGAATTATGAAAAAAACAAGTTTTAGCAAGAAATACTAACTTTTTTTACAATTTTACCCAATTTACATATACCATAACAAATGATTTTATACAACCCAAATGTATTTCAATAGAACACTAATTTTGAAATCAAGACAACTCAATCATATATATGCTTAATGGTTTATCATATTGAACCAGAAAACACATCTTCCCAAATGAATGCATTGTGAATAATTGGATTGATTTTATTTATTTTTGAAAAAATACACATGCAAAAGAAATGAACCAAATACCATATTGAAATTCAACTTACATGTCAAAAATATAATGAATACAATAGAGACAATGTTCCCTTACTCATGGCATTTTGAATACTTTGAAAACCTAAACAATGCCAACTTATTTACTCATGCAAGATTTACTATTTGCATTTGAGTAAATAGATAAATAAAAGATTCACATGTAGACACTTTAAAACATTAACATCTAGAAAAACACTTTGAATAATACTCTTAAAATACATACACATGCATACTTTGACCATTAAACTAAAGGATTATGAACCTTTCATGAAATTATCATCTAATGTAGATACAAATATGGAAACCCAAAATAAATATCATATGAAAACCTTTAAGTTTATAAATGTCTCTCAACTAAACACTATAATAATCAACATGTAATATATTTTCACAAAACCAAATTCTAAAACCTAACTCGTATGAAGTTATAGCTGTTTGAAAACAAACTTCAAATACATACAAGCTTTATAGTTCCATCTCATAATTGCATGCAAACAAAATAGTAAAATAAAAATGAATGTGTTGATATTATAATTTGAGAAGTAAAACAAATTACAATTTTTCATGATAATAATAAGTGTGATATGGTTGACATACCTTGATTGCAAATAAAATCAGATGTACAATACTTTTTAAGATCAAACCCTTTCTTCCTTCCACTAGTAGAGCTTTGTTACCACCTAAAATATTATGAAATTAATAACAACCCTTTTATATTAAATGGATGATAACTAAAAAAATCACATCTACATGTTCAATTTTCATTTGATATTAACTCTGCCCTTAACTAGTTTAAGGGTTTGGCCAAATTTATCACATCACTACCAAACATAAAAAATACTAACCTTCTTTCCAAATTCCATAGCAATGAATGAAAACCAATTAACATACCCTATTATTTACTTTAATTTAATCTCCAATAATCTAATGAAACCCAAACATATATCTAAAATAAAATAGGAACAAAAGCATTAACTTAAAATTACTCAAAACCTCCATGGTGGCACCACCATAATACTCATGTTGAGTTCAAACTTGTCTTCAAACCATGGTCTCAATTATATTTTATATGTATTATCATATACCATAAATACTCTACTTAATCACCTTAGAAATTTATGTCATGCTAACATTATCACCTTGTAACTTAACCCTTTAAATTTAGCATTTAGGTCTAGGGACTCACATAAAACTTAGGTGATTAATAATTTTAATATATGAATTAGGTTTTAAATCAATCACGTAACAATATAACCTTGAATTTAGATAATAATATTTTTTCCACGCATGCAATTAATGTCATAAATATAACATAATAATATTATTAGTTATGTATAATAACCCATCATGGGTTTGAACACTAAACCAATGAATTCAAATGCAAACACTACATAAGAGATTTTTGAATATGCATATTTACACCCTTTCACTAATCCATCTATTCATTCAAAATAGAAAATATAATATGATTTATTCATATGTGGAAATTGAAATAGATATGTTTAGATCATTTGTAACTGAAAGTGGATAAATGAAATTTCTCAACTTTTACTATTTAGACCAAAAAAATCACAAGAATAATTACCAATTTGCATAATTGATCATATAATTTCTTATTATATTCATTAGTCACCACTTACAACTTCAAAACTTCTTGTCAATATTCAAGTAATAATTTCATTAAATGTGACAGTCATTAATGATTATTTATCTTAAGAATGCATATTCAAAATGATAAAAAATGACATAGACCCCATAAGTAGTTTTAGATTTTATGGCCCTAAGTCATTAGTATGATAGAATGTCTAAGTACATATGAATTTTTAGAAAAAAAGAGAGGGGTGAAAAAAAATAGGCATAACATTAGTGACCTTGCTATCTAGTTACAGTACTAAAATTGGGTAGCAATAATAAATTACCTATTGAAAGATAAATCCCCTAAGAGTGTAATCCAGGTTCAATTGTTTCTCAAGTAACTATGTGCAAACCCATTTAATAATGATAATTCTTTAGTAGATGAAGTGTTTATCTAGCGTGACACTAAGAATGGGATAGATTAGAAAAGTAAATTTAGGTTGGATATATAATCAATTGCAAATCCTTAGGTACAAATTCTAAAAAATAGTAATGCATTCAACTAATTTATAGTTCAGTTTATATTTATTCATAAAAGAAAAATCTGAGCTTTATCATGTAAAACATCTTATCATAATTGAAATACATACAATGATATGATAGTTTCCATTTTACTCTTCCCTCATAATAATGAATGATCTAATTAATGTGCAAAATGTTGATCTTTTTCAAAAAGGAATAAAAAACAAACAAATAGCTGAAATGAAAACAATGAAAATGAAAAGAAAACAAACCAAAAGAAAGATAAGAAAAAGAAATGAAAAGGAGAATGATGAAATAAATTAAAATAACGTTCATTGACCTAATAGTTCAACCAATTTTAATAAAAATACTATAAATAAAAATCATTCTTCCCAATAATAGTAGCAATTCTATAAGAACCAAGGCAAAGAGAATCAAACTTATAATGCTTATATGGGTCTTCATGTGCTTTGTCCCAATAAAGGTTAAAATCAACTACTTTAAAACTTTTACTATATACTTTTTAAAAAATAACTTCTTTAGTTTTTATTTAACCCTTTCTAAATTTACAAAGTAGTAATTTTAGTTTCATCTAAGGCTATCATTTTCATTAAGTCTTTGTTCAATTAAATTGGTATCACTTGATAAATATTGTAAAGTGGTTTGAGTAGAATAAAATTTAAGTTTAATAGGTAATGTAGATTTAAATCCATAAACAACATAAATATAGAATAACTAGTATTTTATTTAATAATGGTATGATAAAAAAATAATTCTTCAAATATATTAAGATGTCAATTTTTTTTATTCTTGCAAACTAATTTTTTCATAATAGAAATCAATTTTTTATTTGTAGGTTCGGCTTACTCATTTCCTTAGGGATAATATTTTGAAGAATGAATTGAAATAATATAATAACATCCTTAAAACTCTAAATATTAATTTTAAATAAATCAAGGATTTTTATCTAAAATAATTTCATATGGAACACCAAATCTTGAGAAAATGTGATTTTTAAATAATGAAATGACTTTAGCTAGAACAAAATTTATAAGTGTTTAAGCCTCATGCCACTTCATAAAATAATATATAGTAGTTATAATATAATGATGACCAGTAAAATAAGGTGGATGTATATCACAAATAATGTTAATTCACTATTTAGTAAATGGTTTCTCAATAAAATAATATTTAAGGGCATTGCTAGTAATTTATCTTTGCTAATAAATAGTTGAAAAGGCATGTATACATGAACCAAATTATAATGATCTTGGAATAACATAGGCCAGTAATGACATGTGTATAAAATTTTATAATCAATGGTATATGCCACATAATTACCACCACAACTTTCTTCATGACAACTTATAATAACTTTTTGAGTTTGATCATGGGCTAAGCATCTTAACAAAACACCATCTATGTTCCTATAAAACAAAAAAATCTAATAAATAAAATTTTAAATATTGGAATCTCAAATATCATCTATATTTTATCTAAATTATGAGGACAAGAATTATTTTTAAATTAATAAACTAATTCATGATACCAATCAACTTCAACCAACAAAGAATCCCAATCATTCATTTCATATCCAGATTTAAATTTTTTAGAGAAATCAACAACTTTCATGGACTGAAAATGAGGTTTACTATTTAAATAATCATTAGTAAATAAGGGATTTCACTAGGTATCATAGGAATAATAAAAATACTATTCAATGTAAAGATTATTTATTTTTGGACATCAAGTAATATTTAATAATCTTATGAAGATAGTTATAAAAAACCAATTGATGGGTTTCAATTACCCTGAAAAACTAACCTAATAAATAAGTAAAAGAATTAAATACTCAAATCATAACTTTAGATCATATAATGACCCAATAAACTCCCCTTAACCTAAAGGGTTTTAGAAGATAAAAACACTGGAGTAATGATTTTGAAGTCATCAAATAGAATATAGATGAATTTGTAAGTGATGCACTGTACCTCCTCGTATTGATAAAAAATGATGTCTCTCTCTATATATAACCCTACCCTATAAGTTGTGTCATAAAATTTTGATAAACTTGATTAATTCCTACTCATCCCTTATGATCATTATACCATACTATAGTAGAACATGATCAAATCTTGTCTAACTACATAAATCCACATAGGGCTCCACCCAGAAGCCCCTAAAATTGACTAACCTTTAGTTTGTATGGCACATATCCTTGATGTATAAAAAATTTTGACATTCTTTTTCTCAACATTGAAGGTTCTATCAAACCCTATTGACTCATACTATCATTGATGACTGATTTAAGATTAACCAATGTTATATCTTATACCCCTATCAAGTGAGAAGTGAAAATTTATGCACCAAGAGAATAAAAATAAAATAATGTTGTCCACTCCATGTCATGAGTATCATGTATATAAAACCAAAAATATAACTAAAATTAATAACACAAGCCAAAAATTACTACTATAATATATCCTAATCTTGAGCCTAGTAGTTCACACAAGATAGGTGAATCATTGATCACTCAGAATAAGTTATTAGGTCCATTACGACCATATAACCTAGTCATATAAGATTCCTCATGATTAGAGGAAGATTTAGAATAACCATAATATCTAGAATAATCAAAATATCTACCACTAGAATTATCCACATAATTTTTCTCAACTTTATTTTTATGTGGAGAGAAGGGTCATCTAGAAGGACATACATATTCAATATGTCCAATACCATCACATTTTAAACATCTAATTTCTTTCTTGTGCCAACAAGATCTACAAGAATTTGGATCAATAGAATAACCACTAGATTGAGAATAATGCCTTTGCATCTTAAATATCTTGGAGAGTGTCGATGATAATGTTGTGGATATCATCTAAAATGTTGTGGAGAGTGTCTTAGATAATGACTTTGAGAGTGTTTCAAAGAATGATTCTAAAACTACCATTTTACATGGTAATAATCTCTATGATAAGACCTATTACTCGTATAGTGAGCATCTTCAGTAGGAATACTCTTCTTATTTACAAACTATTGCTCATTGTGATTTAATAACTCGTAAATAGAGTCAAATGTGCCATCATTAATCATATCAATAAGCTATAGCATTTAAAAAAAAATGGTGTATGTAGAATTAAGTCCATTCAGTGTGATAGAAATCATGTCATTATCTATTTTTCCACATGTTGTGTAGTATTCTTATTTCAATGTTTTCATGTGGGAGAGATATTTAGATGCATCTTTATCAATGTTAAGCTTATTATTAATCAATTATATCAATAGATCAATCTTGTTTTAGGCACGTTATTTTTCATATAGATCCTTTAACACTTTCCAAGCTTTTTATGCACTAGTTTTAACCACCGTTATATGAATGATAATTGTTTATTATATGATGCTTTCAATAGTACAAGTGCATGTTTATCACATTTTGGTACTCAACCAATTTTTTGGCTTCACTTGTTGGTGGGGTATTTTTCTCTATGATTTCTCATAAGTCATTAAAAATGAGGGTGTTCTCCATGTTACTAATCCATTCATTATAGTTTTTAAGTGATGATCTACCATTTTCAGAGATCAACCTTACAATTTTTACCATGACTTAAAAAAATAAAACTATGAGATGAATGTTATTTGGGTTTTTATCTTGACCCTCATAAGTATATTAAATATAAAATATATTTAAATATTTAAAAATAAATAAATTACACCTTATATCTCACTTTAAAAATAATGTCAATAAATTTTGACCAAAATATATAAGCTTAATGGGTTTTAAATCCTAGACCCTTTTATTTTTAAAGTGACTTGTAAAACTAAATAACCACCTCACCTTTAGTTAATTTGGATACATAAAGGAAATAAATAATTAGATATATCTTATTTTTTTAATGAAAGATAATAAATAGATACGAAAGATATATGGTAAAAAACTTTCACTGAATGTGTTTATCATGCATTTTATTTGGTGGAGCCCATATTAGAAATGAAATAGAAATATTTCCAAAGCTTTGTAAGTGTTATACTTATCTAACTACTACAAATTTTTACATTTTGAGGTGATATAAATTTTTTTATTCCAATATATAGATTCAAGCACAAATTTTTTTAGCTTGTGGCATTGATTTACTTTACCTCTGGTATGTTGTACCATGTGGTGTTGCTTTAATTTACCTCTGGTCTTTTTCAGTATGTGGTGGGTTTCTTTAATGCTAGTCATTATACCTTTTCCTTTGCTTGTTTTGATTTAGATAACAAAAGAAATAAAATAAAAAATCCTTTGATTAGAATTGGATGTTCATGGAGTGCAACAAATTATTACACTATAATATAAAGTTCACCATGATTAACTCCTTGTTTAGCATAGTCAAGATCAAAATAAATTATTTAAACCTAATTATATAGTTATGTTCCCTATTTTAGTCATCTCAAACTATTTCCAACATGTTGTATACCTCCTCTCAATCTCCATATACTTCCTCTCGAGCATCATATACTTCCTCTCAAGCACTGTATACCTCTTAGAGTAAAAGATTGGTGTAAATTTACTCTTCAATCCTCTGTTATCCTTTTACATGGATTTGATACCATTGATGGCACTAGATATCATAAGAATTAAAAAAAATTATTCAATGTAAATCTTATTTATCTATTTACATCATGTAAACTTTAAAAAGCTTACAGAGTTGTTTATAAAAAACCAACTAATGGGTTTCAACCAACTTGACAAACTAACCTAATAAATAAGTAAAATAATTAAATAAACAAATGATAACTTTGGATCATAAAATGACCCAAAAATAATAATAAAAAATTTATACTATAATAATAATTTTTAACTAATTGTTTTGTCAAATCATTTCCTTTTATGGTTTTGGATGTTTCCAATTCAAGATCAAACTAAAATTATCAAAATCCATTTAGATAACCTTCACTAAATAGTTGGTTGTTTTAGAAGGTAAGAAAGAGCTTACACATTATACCTTATAATAACCTTACTTCCCATGAATAAATAACAAAATTTGATCAATGAAGAGATTAAAGCTAAAACAATCATTTCAATAAGAGGGTATCTAGTTTATGTATCTTTTAAAACTTATCTCATATAACCAATAGGTTTTTAATTACTATTTTTATCACTTTGTGTGATCAAAACACATATGGATTTATCATTTACATTCACATAAATAATGAATGGTTTAGTCAAATTAGGTTTAAAACATACAAGTGCACTTGTAATGACATTTTTGACATTATTAAAAGTAAAATTTGTACTTGAATCCCATACATATGATTTATTTTTTTGGATTAAAATCTATAATGGATTAGATTTATCAATAAAATATGATATAAATTTATGAACAAAATTAATTTTTGCAAAGGAAGATCTAAGACTAGATTGGTCTTAGGAAGTGGTAGCTCTTTAATTACTTTAAGACATTTAATGATGCAAAAAAAAAATAGACGAACCTTTCAGAGGCCATAACTTTTGACTCATAATTTTTTTAATCTCTTCCACATGCCAAAACAATTGTATCAAATTTTTTTATTCTACCCTAAGATTCTTTATTTTCTTATATTTGATTTTAATATTTTTTGGAGGTCAAACATGATCATATGAGGGTACAAAATTAATGTTTAATGATTTTTTCAAGAATTTTCTATTTTTATAAACACAAATCAACATAAGTTTAATTTCATACCATAGGATAATTTTATTATTTAGGTTATTTTGAGAAATTTTTAGATCCATGCACTCTTTCATGTGAAACTTACTATAAATAGTTGATGATAAAAATAGATGTTTTTTTTAGATTTTAGGTTTTTTCAAATTTTGCATATAGACTCTAATTTATGAGTTTAGGCTTATTTAAGAATGGTTTAGGTTTTTAATTATTTCAAAAAATAAATATGAATCAATTCTAATTATTGTTTTAATATCTTGGCCAATTAGTATTTTTCTCATTCTTGATAATTTTTGGGTTCATTATCTGGTATTAGAGCAAGCTCAAATCTTGGAGAAGTAAATAATGGTGAGAGAATGAGGAGGTATTGTGTAGATGAACTAGAATATACAATAGCTACATAGGAAAGTTCAAAAATTAACATAGGGTATCAATAATCATCAAAGAAGACAAGGTGGTGATGCGGAAGACATAGATCATGATGAAAAAATTCAGCGAAAAGAAGAACAATAAGAACATCCACCGTCGATGGAAGAGAGGATGGTTAAAGATTTAGAAGGAATAAATGAAGGAATCAAGGTTGATTTTATAGATTATGGAGGTATTTTAAAACTAGATGAGTTGATATATTAGATGAATAACATGGAAAAGTTCTTTGAGTGGAAGACTATGAGAGAAGACAAGAAGGTAAAGTTTGCATGCATGAAATTGAAAGGTCATGCAATGATTTAGTGGGATCACCTATAGAAAGAGAGATAGGGAAAAGGTAAAGAGAAGATTAATTCATGAAAAAATATGGAGAAGAAGTTGAGGGAGAAATTTCTTCCTATGGATTATGCACAAACCCTATATAGAAAATTTTAGGATTTAAGGCAAAAAGATGATAGTATACAAGAGTATATAGATGAATTTTAAAATATTTCCATATGAGTGGATCATGATGAAAAATAAGATAATATGGATACAATTTATGTGAATTGTTTTAAATTTTTTATTAAATATGCATTAATCATGCACATAATACCTAACATGGAGGAGGCTTATTAATTAGCTTTGAAGGCAGAGGAAAAACAAAATAGATAGAATTTCATAAGGACATCCAATATTCTATTAAGATGTATATCCCATAAAATAATGGGATGAGGTGGGTTTAATACCTCCATAAGTGGATTTAATTCTAATAAAGGTGAATATCACATGGTATAAAAGGCAAGATGATAGTAGGCAAGGGTTTCAATACCAACAAAGAGGAAGAAGATTTCAAAGAAGATAAGGTTACAATGGTGTTAGAGGATGGTTTACAAATCAACATATATATTATGTATATTATATATGTGAATAATAATCAAACATATAATTTGAGTGTCCAAACTATCAAGATTAAGAAAGGAGGAAAGAAGATCGCTCAAGAGTGAATCTAGTTGAGGCTAAAATAGAAGAGTAGAATACTAAAGTTGCACCAGCTGATGTTGGAGAGAATAAAGTGCATAATAAAGAAGGTGGTGATGCTTGGTTGTGATCAAATATTTTTTAAACAAGATGTACTTTGGGTGGAAAGGTATGCAATGTAATTATAGATGGTGGTAGTTGTGAAAATATGGTTTCTAAAGAAATTATTGAGAAACTAAATCTACAATGTGAAAAACATCCTAACCCTTATCAAATTTCATAGTTTAATAAATGGAATGATGTTATAGTAGATAAAATGTGATTAATCAAGTTTTCTATAGGAAAAACTTATAATAATGAAATATAGTGTGATGTTATTCTGATGCATGTCATGTGTTATTGGGGAGACCATGGCAATTTTACAGGAAAGTAGTTCATGATGGAGAAAATAACACATACACTTTTTGGAAAGGTGAAACAAAGGTAGTTTTTTTACCTCTTAAAGAGGAAGAGAAGATAAAAATCATGCTCTTTACTAAATAATTTATCCAAGATATGAAGGTAGCATGTTGTTATGCACTAGTAGCAAAGAATGAAGAAACAAAAATGATGCCAATACCAAAAAAATTAGAAAGAGTGTTGAAATAATATGTAGATGTTATGCCTGATGAGTTACCAAATGGTTTACCAACACAAAGATATATTTGGCATCACATTGATTTTATTCTAGGATCAGCTCTACCCAAAAGCATATTATAGGTGAGTCTAATTGAACATGTAAAATTATATAAATAGGTTACTAAATTAATACGGAAGAAAGTGATAAGGGAGAGTATGAGTCTATGTCCAACACTAGCATTGCTAACTCCCAAGAAAGATGGAGGATTGAGAATGTGTGTAGATAGTAGAGAAATTAATAAAATTACGATAAAGTATAGGTTTCTTATACCTAATTTAGATGATATGATGGATGTGCTTATAAGAGAAAAATATTGTACCAAGATTGATCTAAAGAGTGGCTATTATCATATTTAAATTTGTGAAGGAGATGAGTGTAAAATGTATTAAATTTTAGGGATGGCTTATATGAGTGGATGGTGATGCCATTTGGATTATCTAATGCACCTAGCACATTTATGAGGGTGATGAATACAGTACTATGAAAATATATTGGTAAGTTTGTAGTTGTTTATTTTGATGATATTTTGATATTAAATAAGAATAAATAATAACACTTATAGAATTTGAGAATGGTAATGGATTTGTTAAGAAAAGAGAATTTGTATGCAAATTTGAAGAAGTGTAGGTTTATGTAGAATAGTTTGATATTTTTGGGATTTGTAGTTTTAGGAGATGGTGTGAAAATGGATGAAGAAAATATAAATTTTATTATTGAATGACCTATTAAAAAAATAATTACATAGGTAAGAAGTTTCCATGGTTTATCAAATTTTTTTATAGAAAATTTATTATAAAATTTAGTAGTATTTTGGCACCAATAATAGATTGCATGAGAGGGAAAGTATTTGCATGGACTAGAGTGGCCATAGAAGGCTTTGAAATTTTGAAGAATAATATTATAGAAAGACCATTTTTATCATTACCATATTTTAACAAATTATTTAAGGTTGAATGTGATGCTTCATTTATGGGAATTGGTGTTGTGTTAAGTTAAGAAGGAAAGCCAATAACATATTTTAGTGAGAAATTGAATGAGGTAAGGACAAATTATTCTACTTATGATGTTGAACTTTATGTAATTGTACAAGCATTAATACATTTGAGGCATTACATAGTGCCTAAGGAGTTTACCCTATTTACATATCATGAGGCTTTGAAGTATGTGAGTACACAAAATAAGTTGAATAGTAGGCATGCAAAGTGGGTTTATTTCTTGCAGGGGTATAATTTTGTGTTGAAGCATAAATTGGGAAAAAAATCAAGTATTTGATGCATTGACAAGAGGGTATAATTATTAACTACTATGGTGTGTGAAATAGTTGATTTGAAGATATTCAAGAATTATATGATACTGATCCATATTTTGGCAAGATAGTTAAGCAGTGCAAGAGTTAATTAATAGGTGGGATATATGTTATTCATGATGAGTATCTTATATAGGAGGGTTATCTCTTCAAAGGTAAATAATTATGAATTCTAGTTGGGTCCATATGAGATAATATAATAAGAGAGTTGCATAGTTATGGTTTGGCTAGACATTTTGGTAAGACAAAGATAATAGCTTTGGTGGAGGAAAAGTATTTTTGGCCAAATATGAAGAGAGATGTGACAAAGTATGTTTCAAGGTGTAAAATATGTCAGGTGGCTAAAGTACATGCACAAAATAATGGACTATACATGCCATTACCAATTCCAAGAGGACCATGGATAGATTTGAGTATAGACTTTGTGTTGGGATTACCAAACACACAAAGAGGTAAAGATTCAATTTTTGTTGTTGTAGATAAATTCTATAAATTTTTTAATTTCATTACATGTAAGAAAATTAATGATTCCACTACAACTATAAAATTATTATTTTTGGATATTGTGAGAATGCATGGTGTTCGAAAAACTATTACTTCAAATAGGGACACAAAATTTATAAGTCATTTTTGGAGGACTTTGTGGAAGAATATCAGTAATAAGCTACAATTTAGTAATGAATATCACCCAAAAATATATGGATAGACAAAACTTATGAGTAGGAGCTTGGGAAATTTATTAAGATTGCATAGTGGGAGAGAAGCTAAAGCAATGGGACTTGGCTTTACCACAAGCTATGTTTGAATATAACAATTTAGTGAATAGATCAATATTAAATTCACCTTTTCAAATTGTTTATGGGATATATCATATGGATATTTCATATTTGGTACAATTTCTAGTTGTAGATGGAATTAGTGATGATGTATAAGCATTTGCAGAGCATATGGAGTAGTTGGAAGGAGTAAGAATAAAGTTACAGGAAAGTAATGAGAAATATAAAACAATGGTGGATGTTAGAAGAAGATCTAAGGTATTTGAAGAAGGAGAGTTGGTAATGGTTTACTTGAGGAAAGAGAGGTTTCCAAAAGGCACATACAATAAGCTAAAGTACAAGAAACTTGGACCATGTATAATTATGAAGAAAGTCAATGACAATGCTTATGAGGTAAGTTTACCATAGAGTTTTCATATATCTCTAGTATTTAATGTTTCAAATTTGTATGAGTTCCATGGATAAGATGGTGAAGATGAAAAAGATGAAGAAGTAAATTGGGAGCAACAAGTTCCAAAGAAGAAGAAAGAAAAAATAGTGCAAGTTTTGGATATGTTGATAGTGAGCACAAGGCAAGGGAATTATAACAAGTATTTGGTGTAGTGGTAATGATTGCAGAAAGAAGACAACACTTGGATTAGAGAATGGGATCTCAAGAATATTGACAAGGGAAAATGGAAATAGTATAATCAGGCCAAATCATAGGAGTTGAGTTGTTTTCAACTAGAGGAAATGATGTAGAAAAAAATAGGCCAACTTTTTAGAGGTCACAACTTTTGACTCATGACTCAATTTAACTCTTCCACATGACAAAATTATTGTCCTTAAAGGTTTGATTTTTACCTAATCTAATATATCTACTTTTATTTGATTTCAATATTTTTGATGGCCAAACATGATCATCTGAGGGCCCAAAATTAATGTTTAATGATTTTTTTGAGAATTTTATATTTTTAGAACCAGATGTTAACTTCAGTTGAATTTCATTCCATAGTATAATTATAATATTTAGGTTATTTCAAGAAATTTTAGATATTTTCACACTTTAATGTGAAACTTACTATAAATAGTGGCTGCTAAAAATAGACATTTTTTTAGATTTTAGTTTTTTTTTAAATTTTGCATGTAGACTCTAATTTTTGAGTTTAGGATTATTTAAACATGGTTTGGGTTTTTAATTATTTCAAGAAATAAATATGAATAAATTTTGAGTATTTTTTCAAGATCTTTACCTATTGGTAATTTTTTTTCTTGATATTTTTCAGGTTCGTTATTCAAGATTAATCAAAATACCATGTTTAGAAACTATATGTCCTAATAACTTGCCTTTAGTAATACCAAAGAAAAATTTATTGATATTAAGAGAAATACCATAATTATACATATTTTTAAAACCTCAAAAAGATGATCTAAATGCTTATATCTCTTTTTATAATGGAATATAAGATCATCTAAGTAAACTTGAATGACTATGTCAATTAAATCATCAAAATATACATACATAGCTCTCTAAAAAGTGGCACCTCCATTCATGAGACGAAAATGCATTATATTAAAATGAAAATTCCATATTTGAGTAGTAAATTTTTTTATTATTACTTGCATCTAAATTAATAAATATTTGATTATAACCAAAAAAAATTAAAAAAAGACATCATTTTAGATCCTACAACTGGTTACAATATTTGATCAATACTTAGAAGACAAAAATTATCTTTTACACTAGCCTTGTTTAAATATTTAAAGTATAACATATTTTAATATTTCCATTATTTTTATACATGGCTACTAAATTAGCTACCAAATTAGAACATTTTATAGAGAAGTGACACAACCATCAAACATCTTGTCAAGTTCTTTGTTGATGGTGTCTTCCAAAAAAGGGTTAATTCTTCTTATTTTTTTCCTAATAGGTATAATACAAGGTTTTATAGGAATATAATGTCTAATAATGTTTGTATCATAACCATTTAAGTGTTTATATGACCAAACAAAAATATCTTTAATTTTTTTATAAAGTTTAATGAATCTAACCTTCTTATCAAGCATACATTATATTCCCAAATAAACAAATTTAGGATCATTTATGGTTCCAAAATTGGAATAGTTTCTATAATTATTATCCTATAAGGCTATCTAGTCTATGAAATCCTTGACTATTCATTGAGAGTAAACATCACTTATAGGATAACAAAACCAATAGAAAACTTATTAGCACTACTCTGTAAATAATCTTCACAGTTCAACACATAATCATCATAGTCAAAATAATTTCATTTATGAAAAAAATCAATATGTTCATCACAACTAAAAATAACTTAATTTTCATTGAAATCAAGAATTTTAGGTTTAAAATTTTCTTAAAATGAGAATTCAACAGTAGGTTTACTTTTACTTCGAATAGGATTAGAAGATAAAATAGTGACCTTATTAACTTGAACATTAAATTCTCTGAGTATATAAGTGATATCAAAGGCTTAAAAATTTTAAACTAAAGTCTAAACCCTTTGATTCTATCAATAAATACAATTTTTATTAGTTTTGTAAAATTTCCTAACTTGTCTAATAATCAACTCAAAATTACCAAAGAATTTTAATTATCTAACATTCAATTCAATGGCCTTTTATAGACCTAAGCATAAAGATTCAAATTTTGTAGTATTATTAGTATTATCAAAAGATAATTTTTAATCATAATTTTTTTCTTTTCCCAAAAGAGAAATAATAAAAATTGTAGCACCATTACCACTTTGTGAACAAGCTCCATCAAAATATAAATACCATAAACTATCTTCGACAAAGGTCTTTTCTTACTACCTTTTAGGTTCATCTCAATTCAATATTGGGAGGTAACAAATAAATATGATTACTATACCAATCTTCTCTTCATATAAAATTGATCTCATTTCCCATCAAAACCCAAGTTGTATCCTTCACAATAAAAGAACCAATTATTTTTTACCAATCTCTTCTTATAAACATAACATAATTACTAAGAATATATAAATTTTGAACATTGGTCATGCACCTAATTCTTTCATCCTTTGCAATTTTATTAACAAGATCATGAAACTTACCAAAACTCTTAGTTTTTTGAATCAAAACATGTAAGCTTATTTTTATTAGTTTCATAAGAAATTCCTAATTGGTTAGCTATAAACTTTGGTAGAATATTCTTTAAAGCACTAGTATCTATATTATAATTATGTATCATTTTATGTATGATTTTATATTATACATAAAAAAGTGGTATGTAATAAGCAATATGATTGTATATCTAAGTGAAAATAATAGACTGAGGTTGTTGATTATTTTTTATTTCTTATTTAAATCCTAACACATCCTTAGAATTTGGGTTTTTAATGGCATCATTGATTTTATCATCTTAGTAAATTAGTAACCTATAATAATGGAAAACATTCTTTGATATTAACCAAATCATCTATAATATTATAAATTCCAATATATGTATGGCATATATGAATGTAGGGTATGTGCAAAGAGTTAGTGAGAAATTACATCAACATTTCTTATAACACGTATGCATTATGATAATAACATGTACATATTATGGTCATAACTTGTACTAGTTATTTAAATTTAAGTGAAAAACCACTAAACATAAGAACATGTATGCATTATCAATAATGTATATGCATTGTTACAAATGCATACAAATTATGATGTAGAAATTAGTTTTTCAAAATCTAATCTGATTGGTACTTAAGCATTTTCAAGGTCTCAATATTGAATTTAGGGATTTTAGGGCATAAATTTTATAATTGATGTCCGTTTTTGATAAACATATAGTCATTTTTTAATTTTTTTCTACCTTCTAGATTACTTCCTAGCATTTTTAGGACTTTTAGTTTTGTCAAAATTGTAGTTTGCAAACCATTCACTTGAACTTGATCCAAATTGTTACGATTTGGGTAGAATAGGTCAAATTAATGACCTACACACATCAAATGACCACTTTATTTTAATTTCACTTTTTTATCATCACTCCTTTATCCCTAATCACTTTGTCCTCATTCCTCATCAACTATAATCACTCTATCTTCATTCTTCATTTTCCCTAATCACTCATTCATTGACTCTAATTATCTCTCATAATTTATAATCACTCCCTCATAATCCTTAATCACTCCTTAATCATCCCTAATTACTCCCTTATTGACCCTCATTATCCCTCATCATCCTAATCACTCCCTCATCATTCTTCATTATCCCTAATCACTCCCTTATTAACCCTTACCATCCCTCATAATATGTAATCACTCCCTCATCTTCCCTAATCACTATTTTATTTAATCTCACCATCCCTCATCATCTATAATCACTCCCTCATCATCCCTAATCATAATTTCATCATACATCATCATCCCTAATCACTCCTTCCTTATCCCTCATCATCCCTAATCACTCCCTTATTATCCCTCACCATTCCTCATCATTTATAATCACTCCCTAATTTACCCTCACCATCCCTCACCATCTATAATCACTCCTTCTTCATCCCTCATCACCCATAATCATTCCCTCATTAACCCTCAACATCCCTCATCATCCCTAATCACTCCCTCATCCTCCATAATCACTCCCCTATTGACCCTAACCATCCCTCATCATCTCTACTCAATCCATCCATGTTCCTCTTCATCCTTAATCAATCCATCCAACACCTTGATGGTTGGAATAATATATTATTATTTGTGCATGGAACTATTTTTAATCTACCTCTTTTTCCTAGCTATTATCTTTTTCCATCTCTTAAGTAAATATTAATATATGACACGCTTATTTTAATTCTATAAATTTATGTACCATTTTAAAATCCTACATTAAAATAATATTTCAAGGTGAAATTTTATTTTATGTAATATACCCATTCATCTTACACATAAATGTGGTTTTTAATATTATTGATGCATTTTATTATAATATGATACAATTTAAACATTTTGTAGATGTAGAATGATAGTACATAGTGTGTGATTAGTTTTTAAATGAAGTAGACAAATATAGAACACAAAAAAAAAATTTCCATTATCCAAGATGAGAACACATATATGAATATCTATACCTCACAAAAATGACATAAAATGAGAATTATTTGTAACTTAGTGACCCCTAGGTATCAAAAACTTAGTTTATTTTTAAAAATTATCACCACTATGTATTAGTAATTTGAACAATTCTTGGGAACATAGTGACCAATAATTATCTATGACTTGGGATTTTCATGGGAACATAACAACTTATAAGTATATATTACTTTGAACATTCTTGGGAACCTAGTGACTCTTAGGTATTTATCACTATGAGTATTATTAGTAACCTAGTGATTTTTAGGTATGTGTCACTTGGAGCATTATTGAGAACTTAGAAACATGTTTATCTATGACATGGAGAAATTTTTATAGCCTATAAACTAATACATATCTATGACATGGGTCTTATTTTAAACCTAGAAATCAATATATATTATATATATATATATATATATATATATATATATATATATATATATATATATATATATATTAATTTTGAGTATTTTTAGGTACCTAATGAATGTTAGGTATTTGTGACTTGACCATACTTTGGACCCTAGGTATCATGGGGTATCTATGACTTGGGAATTTATTGGGATCCTAGAAAACAATAGATATATTTATATATGCCCATTAAGTATCTTTTGTAGACCCATTCAATACTTTCATGGTTTACTTATATCTATAATTTTGGGATTCTATAGGTTGAATAAGGTTATGTAAGAAAGTGTGTGATCCACTCTTGAAGTATGAAAAAATTAATAAAATATATTTATTCTCATGACCAAAGTATTTTTTTTAACATAATTATTTTAGGTTTTTATGCATATTAATTTAATATACTTAATATTTATGATATAGTATTATAGTTAAATATTTTCTTCTTGGGTATATACATAATTACCAATTGGAGTTATTTCAAATCCATAAGGAGGGGAGATTTCATATTAGATTACCCGATGATATTTTAGATATTATAAGGGAGGTTTGTCAGGTAATTTCAATCTTGGGTAGTGTGAGGAAGGGTTCTAATGAAAGTAAAGAATAATTGACATTTAGAGATATACATATTCTTCCCACATAAATAAAAAATAGTCTATAAGTAAATTTTTTTATGATTTTAAAGTCTAAGATGGATAAGAGTATGAATATTCAATAGTTTATAGTGGTCAAATATAACTCATGACTCAATATAAAAATATCTCTTTGATGAGGTAAATTTTTTGGCAGGTAGTGGATAAATAAAAAACTACACCACCAAAAGAAATAAATCTATCTAAATAATAAAATTGACTAGATAAATCCAAATGGTGATAATAATAAATATGATGGTTGATTAAAGGATCCATATGTTAGATTAAAAAACACTCCTAATTAAATAAAATACTCTCTCTCTCTATAGGTGGGTGTGTGTGTGTGTGTGTGTGTGTGTGTGTGTGTGTGTGTGTGTGTGTGTGTGTGTGTGTGTGTGTGTGTGTGTGTGTGTGTGTGTGTGTGTGTGTGTGTTAGATAAAATTTGGGTATAAAAATTATAAAATTATTTAATAAAAATTAATTAATTATATTTAAACAACATTTAGAATTTTCTTTTAAAAATAAAATATATTCACTATCAAAAAAGACAAAGAAAAAAATATATGAAAAAAAATTGGGAGAAATAAATGGATTGACAATAATTCTCTTGCACACAAAAGAAGCTAGTGTACCCACCATCAAGGTATTGTATGAAGTGATTAAGGATGAGGAGGGATTGAGTAGAGATGATAAGGGAGCCATTAGGGATGATGAGGGAGTGATTATGCATTATAAGGGATGGTTAGGGTTAATGAGGTAATGATTAGGGGTGATGAGGGATGAGGAAGGAGTTATTAGATATGAAGAGGGATGATGAATTAGTTATTAGGGATGATAAGGGATAGTGAAGGTCAATTAAGGAGTGATTAGGTATAATTAAGGACAATGAAAGAGTGATTAAGGATGATGAGGGATAATCAATTGGTGATTAGGGATGATGAGGGAGGGATTAAGGATGATGAGGGATGGTTAGAGTTAATGAGGGAGTGATTAGGGATGATTAGGGATTGGTTAAATATGATTAGGGATGCTAGGTAATTGAGGAAGTGATTAGGGATGACAAGGTCTAAGGAGGGTGTGATTAGGAATGAATGAATGATAGTAACAATCAATCAGGGAGTTATTAGGGATAATTAGGGAGTGATTAGAGATGATGAGAGATACTGAGGATCAATGAGGGATTAATTAGGGGTAATGAGGATGGATGAGATAGTGATTAGGGGTTATGAGGGATGAGTAATAAGTGATTATGAATTAAGGAGGGATGATGAGCAAGTGAAATAACATAGTTGTTTTATGTGAGCATGGAATCAATGTGACCTATGTTTCCACAATAACACCACTTTAGATCAATTTCAAAGTGAGTGGTTTACAAAATTAAATTTTGACAAACCTAAGACTCCTAGAAATGCCAAAAATCAATCTAAAAGGCATTAAAACCTAAAAAGTGACTATATGTTTACAAAAAATGGGCATCAATTACAAAAATTGTGTTGAAAACCCTAGGTTCAATAATGAGACCCTAAAATTTCATAAGTATTGACCATGTTATATTTTTAAAAACTATTTTCCACATCATAAGGTGTGCATTTATGAGAACAACTCTAACAGATGTAGAGTGTCCCTAGTTTCTTATATTTAATAAAATGAATTTAAAGTATAAGGAATATAAATGTAACTTATACTTAACATTTATTTTAATAAATATTAACTTTAATTAAATATTACCTTCATGTAGAAGTTCTTGTGTTTTTGTGTCTAAATCAATAGGAACACGTACACATTCGTAATAACACGTACACTTTTATAATAATATATACACATTATTAATAATGTGTATGTATTCCTAATAATGAAATATTACCTCATAGTAACATGTACATGTTCCTAATAATGCATACATGTTATTGAAATTTGAATTGAAAAATAAAGTATTTTTTGTTATAAATGGCTTGGATTCTCAAGCCAAAGGCTTGGACCTATCAATCTAAAACCAACTCCAAGATTTTTTATAGGAAAAAAAAAATTTCAACTTCTATCACCAAATTCACTATGAATTTAAATAATAAAATTCAAAAAATTATTACCATGACAATGAGAACCCTTTTTTCTTTCTAAATATATGATTTTTATAAATTTTAGACTATTTTAAGGGTTTAAACTATGTTCATTTCTAACTATACCTTTTTTAGGCCACTACATGCTATAAATATAATGCTTATTCATGTTTATGCAATTTTTCTTTCATTGATCCAAGTACAAATCAAATTATATGGTCAAAAACTAAGCCTAATTCTACACACATTTTTAAAAAACCAATTTTCATTTTTTCTAAGGTACTTAAGGGGGCACACTGCCAGCTATCTATTTTTTTGTCAATTTTTAGGATATATTTAATTAAAAATTTAATAAATAAATATATTCATTAAAAAATAAAAAAATAAGTCACAAAATAGAAGATCTTATCTAAATATTCACCAAAGGGTTTCAAATAATATTAAATAATGTTTAAAAAATGATGGACCACACAACCATTTATCAACTTTATTTTCTTAAAAAAATAAGAGTTTCTCTTAAACTTTTATATGTTTGACCTAGTTATATTTAACCTTTTTTTTATAAAAATAGTATTTTCAAAACTAGACTCAAAATTCTAGAGTTAAGGTTCTTATACCATTTTCAAAATTTAGAATGTATCCATCTCAAATTATCTATAAAAGTTAAGATTTATAAAATTCTAAGAAAATCATGTCCATAGGTAGGCCCCTCCCTTTTTGTTCCCCAAATTTGTGCACTCACACTATGATTCTTAGATTTATAAGGAGGATATTGACAATTATTAAATACAATAGATAAAGGATTATTATGTTAGGAACTAATTACAAAATTATCTAATGTATCATTATTTTACGTACCTTTACCTTTATCAATATTTTTAGAAGAAGTTAGCCATACTATCTTTATGATTAGAATAATTCTTTTATCTAGTATTAACCATAAAATCATTTGCATATTTGAATTTATCTAAATACTTATAAGATCAAAATAAACACTCTCTTTTCTTTGAATATACCTTCTACATTTCTACAAATCTAAATAAATGTTAGGATCATCATCCATCTCATAAACATTATAATAATGAACCTTTTCTTTAGTTTTAACATTTTGAAGAAAGGAGGATTTACTTGAAAAATATGTATTATCATTAAGTTTCATTTTAATGGTGACCAAATCATTTCTAATACTATGAATGTATTTTTAAATTTATACATTATTTGAATTTAAACAAGTTGTATTTCTATTATTGAAACCAACATGCTTTAATTTTATTTCATACTCAATACAAAAATATATATTTTCATTATAATCTATAATATCTTTATCTTATAATTCCATTTTATGTCTTAAAGTTAAAATATTACAAAAATATACTCTAGACAATATTTTTGAAGGTCTAACATCACATGAGATCTTTTGTCAAAGTCCTGTGAATCTACCAATAAATCAAAAAAAATGGTTTCTCCTTAATCTTTAAAGATATTTACTAATTCATCAACAAAATCCAAATATTTTTTAGGTTTACCAAAATAAATATCTAATCATTCTTCAATATCATTCCAAGTACAAATAATATTATAAGGAAGAATAATAAAAGCTTGATAAGCTTTTCCTTCTAATGTTTGAGAGAAAACTCTACGATACACATTTTCATTTACAATACTTAGTGTTGCATGAATGAATATAAAATCATATAAATTATCCTCCCATGAGTCACCAATACTTATAGAGAACTTAAGGATATTAATACCTTTTAATGAAGAAAGCTTACTTGGATGAGCACCAATATTAATAGAATTTCCACGAATCCAAGGACTCACAAAGGTTGAGCTAATTCATCATCAGAATCTACCTCATTATCAATTTAGTTTGATTTATATTATTTTGGAAGCCTAGAATTAGGTGTCAAACTCTCTATTTTATCTTCTAAATTTTTGGTTGTTATTCTTCCATTATAATTTTCAATAAATTCAACTACTTGGCTAGACTGGTTTAACTCTAAAGTTTTATTAGGCTTAATAAGAAAAATATTATCCTCAGGATGAAAAGAATCTAAAAGAAATGAAATCTAGGTTGAGGATTAATAATCAATATCTTCTCTCTATCCTACCTAATTCATTTGTTAGTTTCCTTAATATTGTATTATGTTTCACATGAAAGACTTGCTTTTACCTCATTGATTTCTACTTTCTCTACTTACTCATTTATAACTTCAATTATGTGAGTTAAATCATAAGGTCTATTATACCATGTAAAATGAGTTATATTAAAATCAACATCAACTTTACCATAAGTAATATCAATTAAAGGTTTTATAATCAAAGGAAGACCCCCACTAGTCATAGAAAAAAAATGAAACACATTAAAAGAAAAATAAGATTTTTGAAAAGACATCCCTAGTGGAGTTGCCAAATATTTTGGCAATCAAAATTATCATGACAATGAATCAACCCTTTTGCCTATTTTGAAGGTTAATATGGAATCATACCATTATAATAATAGGGATCTAATAGGCCACAAATTATGTTATAGATGTGCAAGGGATTTTTTAATTATTTAGGTAAATAATAGGTAAGTTAAATGATGAAGAATACTACATTATAATTTAAAAATAAAATTTCACTTAAATCAAATGAAAATAATCATATTATGATTATATAGTTTAACCTATCTGACAAAAAATGTCTATGAAAAAGACAGTCTCTCAAAGGAAAGATCATTGATCCTTCATATTTATATTTTATTAAATTTTCTATGATCTTTCAATATATACATTAAGATCAAAATAAGTCCAAATAAAATAAACAAAACAAACTAAAAGATAAAAAAATTAACTTAAAATAAAAATTAACTATCAAAATTGAAATAAAAATTAACATTACTAACTAAATAACAATCTAACTAAATAAGAAAGAAACTATTCTAAACTTCTAACAAACTATCAAGAAATAACCTACAATAAAGATATTAACAATGTAAATTAATTTAATCTAATATAAGATGATAATAAATCTAAGTTTAAACTAAAAACTAATATATGAAATTAAAATAAATAAAAGGTTAATCCAAACACATAAGTAAATATAAATAAAAATCACAAAATCAAACAAGTAATTGAATCAAAACACTTAATCTAAACAAGAGATGATCAAATAATATTCTATATTAATAGACTTGAAATAAGTAAGTGAATGATAATTAAATTTAAAAAAAATATCAAATTTAAATGAATATGAATTAATTAAATCTAAAGAAATAATAAGATGAAATAATAAAACTGAACCTAAATGACTACAAATAAAACTAATCTAAAGAAAGACTAATGAGAAAATAAAACTAGATTGAAAGTCTTGGAAAAGAGTCATCTTACCAAGAAATAGAATAAAATTTTATTGAAAAATAGACTTTATTATAAAATATCTTTTAAATGACATTTGTTATGGTTTTAAAATATCATTAAAGTGTTGCACTTTATGACATAATCATGATTATTTGGGTTAAGTACTTTAGATTCTGTACATATGATTGCATATCTATAATCATCATAAGTTATTAGACTTAATAGACTTTAGATAATTTATTTATAAGCTAAACAATAAATTTAGATATACCTACATTGATTAAGATTATTACTTAACCATCAGAAGTTGTATTAGTGGTCTATCTACCAACAAAAAATTATCTCAAAGATGTTACATAGAAAATAGAATGATGAATAATTTTGAAGTAACTTAGATTCTTCAAAATGCATGTGTAATATTTCTCCTTTTGTGATGCAAATTTTTTATCCTTTTAAGTAATCTCTTCAAGAGATGGTTAAGAAAATAAGTTATAACTAATATTAGTTAGCTATTTTTTAAATTTCATTGACTTCAAAAAATCCAATTATTTAATTATAACTTGACTTTAATAAAATTTTAAGATCAAAATTACATAATAATAGACCAAATACAACTCTAAATGGGTGGTACCCATTTACTCATTCCAACCATTAAAAATAAATATTCAAATATACCAAACAACATAATAACTATAACAATTTAAATAAAATAAAATACTATAAACATTAATTCCATATGCATTTAACCATATAATTTAATAAAATATATATTCAAAATAAACTATACTACATAAAGTACCAAATTTTTGTCATGTGTTCACAAAAACTAAAATACAAAGTATCTACATACTCAAAAAATATCAAGGTATCACCAATAAAAAAGTAAAGTATCAAGTTTTAACCAAAAAATATCTTAAGCAGCATCCCATTCATCATAAATATTTGAAAGTACTTTATTCAAAAGATGACCATTATCTGTCACGTATTCAATATATTCCATTGTAGTTATAGATAACTAAGCTAGTGTTGTGCCCAACTCACTACCCTAATCATTTATCTCTACCTTTATATTTTTAACCATCTTAGTAATCAAAATTGAATATGAAGCTAAAGGAATTGTAGCATATTTTTTACCACTATAAGATACATGCCTATATTATTAATGTGAATAAGGTGAAAACTAATAAATAGTTAATTTACAACACCCTATAGGTCTACTTATTGTTTCAAGTGAGGGATATTTTGTATTCGATGGCATAAGATAATGGATTAAATTTTATAGACATTTGGAGTTCATTTTTAGGAGTAGGTGCTCTATGCTTAGGATAATTATGAGGCTTAGACTATATAACATTATACATAGATTGAGAAGAACCACTTGGATTTCCTCATCCATGAGGATGAGATATCTAAGGAGGACATATCCAACTTATATTTACATGAGTACAATAATAATTATATGTCAAATAATTAAACACATTCCAAAAACTAGGGTCAACAACATTGAAATGAATGGACATGTGAGTATCATGGCTAAGAGGTCTATAAAAAGTTCAATCACTTCTATGACTACAAAAATTTACCTCTCTAAGCATGCCTCTATGGAGGAGTATCTTATCTCCATTGATTATTATTATTTCCCCAATATTCTTATTTAAATGATAGAAATTTGGAGGAGTCCAACTAGACATATTATACTAAAATGTAGGACATTAAATAAAAATCAAACTTTGTTTGTACTTCAAACACTTATTTATTGATGTAAAATGACTTCATGAAAATATATCAACTTTGAAAATAAACTATCAACACTTAGATCCAGTAAATAAATGAAATAAGATCATGTAAACTATTTTTATCAAAAATAGTAAAAGAGGTCGTTGAAATTTGAATTTCATTACAACCCTACTATCAATAAAAATAACTTAACCTTTTATTTTTTCAATATGGAAGTTAAATATATGAATCTAAGTCCATGTAACCTTGTTCTCAATTAATTTTATATATTTTTCCAAACAAAGCTCTTGTTTTAAAATAAAAACCATAATGATGACTACAACCTTATAATGTCTATGTTATCAAACAAATTTCATAATCACTACAAAGATAAACTAGTTGTTATAATTTTAACTCTTTGAGCCAACAAAGATATTTAACTATGAACATTTATTCCAAATTATCATTGAACAACCATTTAAAATCCATACATGCCAAATTTATTTAAAACTTCATAACCATTATACATGATTTACTTCTCCAATTAATCTATCACAATATCCCAGAATAATTTTTGAACAGACTCCAAATATCAATATTAACTCTAAAAATAATCAAACTAATCATTTTTAAAACCATATCTATTTATGAAATAAAAATACAAATATCTAAAACTAGTGTTCCAAAAATACCTTCTTCTAAATAAACTGTATATACATAAATGATAAATCATATTATGTGTAATTAAAACTCTTTAAAGTTGCTTAAAAAGTAATAATTTCACTTTCAACATCAAGTTAAAACCATTCAAATACAAAATTTACCATATACTACCATCAAGTATTTTATTTTTGAGATAAACAATATTAAAAATAATCCTAACACATACCAAAATGAAATTGATAGAGCATAATCAACAAAGAGTAATTTCATGAGCATGAAAAAATGAAGAAAACAAGTTTCAATAAGAAATAGTAACTTCTTCACAATTTTATCCAATTTTTATATACCATGACAAATGACTATACACAACCCAAAATTATTTCACTATAACACTAATTTTATAATCAAGACAACTCATTCATATATATGCTCAACGGTTTCTCATATTGAACTAGAAAACACATCTTCCCAAATGAATGCACCGTGATTAGCCTAGAGGGTTTGTTGTTTTTGAAAAAATAAAGCATGAAAATCAACTTAACCAAATACCATATTGACATTCAACTTATATGTAAAAAATTTAAAAAAGATAATAGAAACAATATTACTTTACTCATGGCATTCTAGATACTTCCAAACATTAAAAAATTCCAACTTATTCACTCATGCAAGCTTAATTATTTGCATTTGAGTAAACCAATTTAAAGCATACTATTAAAATACATGCACATGTAGGATTTGACAATTGAACTAAATGATTATGAATCTTTCATGAAATTATCATCTATTATAGATGTAAATTCAAAAACCTAGAATTGATATCAACTCGAAACCTTCAAGTTTATAAATGTCTCTCAACTGACCACAATGATACTCATCATGCATCATATTTTTATAAAACTAAAGTCTAAAACCCAAATCATATGAAGTATATATATTTTTAAATAAGCTTCAAATACATAATATCTTTATAGTTCCATCTCATAATGTCATGTAATCAAAATGGTAAAACAAAAATGAATGTGTCGACATTATTATTTGAGTAGTCAAAGAAATTACTATTTTCCATGATAAAAATAACTATGATATGGTTGAAATATTGTTATTGTAAATAAAACCATATGTTTAAGTCTCTTTAAAGATCAAGCCTTTTCTTCCTTCCACTAGAAAAACTTTACTTCTGCTTAAAAGATGGTGAACTAACTAGCCAGATGTGAATAACCACCCTTTTATATGAACTAGGTTATAATTAATAATTCACATCTACATGTTTGATTTCTATTTTGTATTAATTATGTCATCAACTAGTTTAATGGTTTGACCAAATTTATCAAATCACTACTTAACATAAAAATTTCTAACTTCCTCACCAATGAATTAAAACTAATTCACATACCTCAATATTTATTTTAATGTAATCTCCAAGCTTATAATGAATCCCAAAGAAATCATTTAAAAAAATATGCACCAAAGAATTAACTTCACATTAATCAAAACCTCCATGGTGACACCACCATAATACTCAGGTTGAGCTCAAACTTTTCTTCAAATCATGGTCTTAATTTTAGTTTATATATATTATCATATACCATAAATCCTTCACTTTATCACCTTAGTAATTTATGTCATGCTAAAAATATCACCTTGTAACTTAACCCTTTAGATTTATCATTTAGGTCTAAGTACTCACATAAAAATTAGATGATTATTATGTTTAATATATGCATTAGGTTTTTAATAAATCATGTAATACTATAACATTAACCTTAATAATATTTTTTTCCACAAATGCATTGAATATTATATCAAGATAACAAATCAACATTATCAATCATGTCTATTAACCCTTCATGGGTTTTAAGATTAAACCAATGAATTCAAATGAAAACTCTACACTAGATATTTTTGAATATTCATCTTTACACCCTTTCACTAATCCATTTATTCATGGTAAATGGATAAGATAATGTGATTTATTCATGTGTGTCAATAAAAATAGATATTGTTGTATCATTTGTAACTAAAAGTTGATAAATTAAATCTCATAACTACCATTTTTTAGACTAAAATAAATCACAAGAATAATTACCAATATACATATCTAATCATATAAATTTTGAATATATTAATTAGACACCACTTATGCTTTAAAAATTTCTTGTTAACATTCAAGTAAGAATTTCATTAAATGTGACAATCATTAATGATTATTTAATATAAAAATGCATATTAAAAATGAAATCAAATGACTTAGACCCTCATAAGTAGTTTTAGATTTTATGACCCTAAGTCATCACTATGGCAGAATGTCTAAGCACATTAAAATTTTCATAAAAAGAGAGGGGTGCCAAAATATAAGCATAACACTCATGACCTTATTATTCAATTATATAAATGAAATTGGATATAAATAATAAATTACCTATTGAAAGATAAATCACATAAGAGTGCAATCCAAGTTTTATTATTTGTCAATTAGTTATGCATGAACCCCTTTAATAATGATAATTTGTTAAGGGATGAAGTTTTTCTCTAGTGTGGCATTTAGAATGGGAAAGATTAAAAAAATTAGGTTGGATATACAATCGATTGAAAAAAACTCAAGTATAAATTTTTAAAATTAGTAATGTTTTCAACTCATTTATATCTCATTATAAGTTAATTCATAAAAGAAAAATATGATCTTTATAATGTAAAATATCTTAATATAATTGAAAAACTTATAATGATATGACATATTCCATTGTACTCTTCCCTTATAATAGTGAATACTTCATCCAATGTGACCAAAGTTGATCTTTTTTAGTAAGGGACAGAAAACAAATAAACAACCAAAAATGAAACAATGAAAAATGAAAATAATAAAATAAGAAAAATAAAAATAAAAATAAAAATAAAATAAATAAACAAAAAGGAGGTAATGATGAAATAACTTAAAATTATGTGCATTGACTGAATAGGAATAGCGCAACTAATTTCCATCAAGATCCTATAAATGAAAAACATTCTTCCAAAGAATAGTAGAAATTATATAAGGACTAAGCCAAAGAGATCAAATTTATGATTCTTATTTAGGTCTTCATGTGGATTTTCCTAATAACAGACAAGATCACCTAATTTAAAACTTTTACTATATATTTTTTTTGTCAAAAACTTCTTTAATTTTTATTTAACCCTTTTTATGTTTTAAAAAGTAGTAGCTTTAGTTTCATCTAAGGCTATCAAATCATTAAGTCTTTGATCAATAAAATTACTATCACCTGAAAAATATTATAAAGCAATTCAAGAAGAAGACATTTTAAGTTTAATAAGTAATGTAGCTTCAAATCCATAAGTTAAAATAAATAGGGAATAATATTAGTTACTTTAACAATGGTATGATCAACCCATAATGCTTCAAATATTTTAAGATGCCAATTCCTTTTATTCTTTCAAACTAGTTTTTTCATAATAGAAATCAAATTTTTATTTTTAAATTTAGCTTGCCCATTTCCTTAGAGATATCACTTTTGAGAATGACTTAAAATAATAGAATAATGTCATAAAAAATCTAAATATTCATTTGAAATAAATCGAGGACTGTTATTTGACATAATTTCATATGGATCACCAAACCTTGAAAAAATATGATTTTTAAATAAATAAATGACTTTGGTTGTAATATAAATTTTAAGTATTTTAGCCTCAGGATAATTTGTAAAATAATTTATAATAACTAGAATATACTAATAACCAACAAAAGAAGGTGGATGTATATCAGAAATAAAGTTAATTCTTTATATAATAAAGTATTTTCTCTATAATTAAAGGATTTAAGAGTATTATTGGTAATCTACCTCTACCAACAAATAATTGGCAAGGCATGCATGCACAAACCATCTTATAATCAATTTGGAATAACATAGGCCAATAACCTACACATCAAATTTTATAATTAGTGTTCTTTTTTGCATAATGACTACCATAATTTCCTTCATGACATCCTCTAATAACTTTCTAATTTTGATCATGGGATAAGGATCTTAATAAAACACCATCTCTATTCCTATAAAATAAAAAATATAATAAACATAATTTCAAATCTTAGAATCTCAAAGATCATATGTCTTTAGTCTAAATTATTAGGACAAGCATGACTTTGAAATTAATAAACCTAGTCATAATACCAATCATCTTTAGCCAACAAATAATCCCAATCACTTATTTCACGTCTAAATTTTAAAAAAAAAATCAACTTTTTTTTATTGGAAATGAGGTTTAGTATTTAAAGAATTTTCAATAGACAAGATAAAAAAAATTATAATAGAAGAAGCATTTTAAGCTAAATGTTTTGTAAAATCATTTCCTTTTATTATTTTGGATGTTTCAAATTCGATATCAAACTCTTCAATTCTCAAAATATATTTTGCTAACCTTCCCTAAATAGTTGGTTACTACAAAAGGTCAGAAAGAACAGGTACATTATATCTTACAATAACTTTATTTACCATTAATAGATAATGAAATTTGATGAGTGAAGAAAATAAATCCAACAAAAACCTTTTCAATAAGAGGGTACCTAGTTTTTGTATATTTTAAAACTTGGCTCATATAACCAATAAGTTTATCATCACTATTTTAATCATTTTTGGTGATCAAAACACCTATGGCTATATTAATTGAATTCACGTAGATAATGAAGGGTTTAGTCAAATTAGGTTTAACAGTATTGATGTATTTGTAATGACATTTTTGACATTATTAAAAGTAAAATCTTCACCTAAATCACATATATATGACTAATTATTTTTAAAAAAAATCTATAATAGATTAGATTTATCAGTAAAATATGATCTAAATTTCTAAACAAAATTTATTTTACCAAAGAAATATCTAAGACTAGATTGGTCTTCAGGTTGTGGAAGCTCTTTAATTATTTTAATACATTCAATATCAATATAAATGCCATCTTTAGAAATTATATGTCCAAATAACTTGCCTTCAGTAACATCAAAGATAAATTTATTGGGATTAAGATAAATGCCATACTATTTACATCTTGTGAAAACCTCACGAATATGATCTAAATGTTTCTTTCTCTTTTTGGAATGGATTGTAATATCATCTAAATAAATTTGAATGATTATTCTAATTAAATCATCAAAAGCTACATGCATATCTCTCTAAAAAGTGGCACTTGTATTTATAACAATAAAAGGCATTATGTTAAAAGTGATAGTTCCTCTTTGAGTGGTAAAGGTTGCCTTACACCTATCATATGGATTGACAAATATTTGATTATAACTAAAAATTCATCAAGTAACGACATAATTTTATATCCTATAACTTATTTCAAGATCTGATCAATACTCAAAAGAGGAAAAAAATCTTTTACACTAGCCTTGTTTCAATCTTTAAAGTCTATACATAGTCTAATATCACCACTCTTTTTATGCAGGGTGCTAAATTAACTACCCAATATAAATATTTTATAATAAAAATGATACCACCATCAAGCATCTTGTCAATATTTTTACTTATGTTGTCTTTCATCAAATATTCAATTCTTCTTATTTTCTACCTAAAAGGTTTAATACCATATTTTATAGGAATATCATGTCTAATAATGTTGGTATCATAACCCTTTAGGTCCTTATATGGCCAAGCAAAAAATATTAATAAATTATTTTAAAAATTTAAATGAATCTAACCTTCACATCAGTCATATAATGTATTCCCAAATAAACAAATTTAGGACCCTTTTTTATTCCAAGGTTAATTATAATAGTTTCTCTAATTATTCTCATAGAAGCTTCTTCATTCCATGAAATCTTTTGCTGATCATTTAGAGTAAACATTGATTCTAAGCTTACCAAACTAATAGGTAATTTATTAGTAATTAGATGTAAATAATCTCCATATTTCATCACATAATCATTATAGTCAAAATACTTACCTTAAAGAAAATAATTAATATGTTTATCACATCTAAAAATAAGCTAATTTTTATTTAAATCAAGAGTTTTAGGTCTGAAACTTTCTTAAAATGAGAATTCAACAATAGGTTCAAATTTACTTAAAGTCGGATTAAAAGTTAAAAAATGAGATTATCAGTTGGAATAGTAAATTATATAAGTATATGAGTGATATTAAAGGCTTCAATATTTTAAAGTAAAACCCAAACTTTTGAGTGTATTGATGAAGATGAGTTTAATTCATATTTTAAAATTCATAATTTGTCTAACAATCAACTCACAATCACCAAAGACTTCTAATTATCTAAAATTTAATTCAATGGCCTTTTCTAGACCTAAACATAAGGATTCAAATTATGTTCTATAATTACTATTATCAAAATATAATTTTTAAGCATAATGAACAAAAATTCCCAAAGGAGAAACAAGACAAATATTAGTGCCATTACCACTTTGTGAATAAGTTCCATCAAAATATAAATACCATAAACTATCTATAAAAATGGTCTTTTCTTGCTACCTTTCAATTTCATCTTAGGTCAACAACTCATAATTGTTGATACATGTTTCCACATAAATATTAGTGTGAGGTGAAGAATTAATAGGATTACTATACCAACCTTATCTTCATATAAAATTTATCTCATTTCCAATCGAAACCCAAGTTGTATCCTTTCCAAAAAAGGCACTAGTTTCTTTTGACTTATTTCATCCTAGAAGAGTATCATAATTAATATGAATATATAAAATTTGAACATTGATCATGCACGTAATTATTTCATTCTATGTAATTTTAATAACAAGATCATGAAAATTATCACAATTCTTAGTTTGTCATGAATCAAAACATGTAAATTTCTTATTATAAGTTTCGTAATAATTACCTAATTAGTCATAAATGAACTTTGGCATTATATTATTTGAATCACTAGTATTTGGAATAAACTTATGTATGGTTTTATCTATAATTTTAATTTATTTGTAAAAATTTAGTATATAATCAATAGGAGGATCATATATCTGAGAGAAAATAGCAAACCAAGGTAGTTGATTATTCTTTATTTCTTCTTAAAATCATAATACTTCTTTAGAATTTGTGTTTTTAATGACATCATTGATTTTTTCAAGCTATCTTTGTAAGCCATTAACCTCTAATAATTAAAAATCTATTTTGAAGTAGTTAAATCATGTATAATATTATAAGATTCAATATATAGATGACGCATATGGGTGAAATTATTGGGCTTATAAGGAGGATATTGAGGATTATTAAATATATTAGATAAAGTATTATTATATTGGGAACTAATTTTAGCATTATTTGATGTAGCATTATTATACATACCTTTTATTTTATTAAGATTTTTATAATAATTTATTCATGTTATATTTTTTATTAGAATAATCATTTTATTTTGTATTAACTGTATAAGAATTTGAATATTTAACTTCATCTAAAGATTCATTATATCCACACATATTTATATTATTAGTAAGATCAATGAAAATACTCTCTTTTTCATGAATATATGTTTTAAATTTATGCATAGATAAATAATTTATAGGATCATGATCCAACATACAAAAAGTACAATAATGAACCATTTCTTTAGTTTTACCTTTTTGAAGAAAGGAGGTGTTCGCTGATAAAGGTGGCATATCATCAATTTATCTTCTGATGGTGACCAACTCAATTTTAAGACTATGAATGGATTTTTAAAAATTGCATTATCTAAATTTAAATCGATTATAGTTCTCTCATTAAAACTGACACATTTTAATTTATTTTCATAATCAATACAAAATTTTATAGTTTCACCATACTCTATAATATCTTTATCTTCTAGCATCATTTTATATTTTAAAGGTAAAACATTAAAAAAATAGTATAAACAATATTTTTGAAGGTGTAACATCACATGTTATATTTTTTTGAAGCCAAGTGAATCTACTAATAAATCAAAAAATGGTTTCTCCTAGATCTGTAGAGATATTTACTGATTCATTAACTAGATCCAAATCTTGCTTACGTTTACCAAAATAAATATATACCCATTCCTTAATATCATTCTAAGTAAAAATAACACTAGAGGGAATATTAATAAAATATTGATAAGATTTTCCTTTTAATTTTTGAGATAAAACTCTAAGAGACACTTTTCTGTTACAATACCTAGAGTTACACAAATTAATCTAAAAGAATCGAAATGATGCTCTCATGATTCACCAAGACTTTTAGAGAACTTAGGGATATTAAAACATTTAATGAAGGAATATTACTTGTATGAGCACCAATATTAATAGGATTTTCATGAATGTAATAATTCACTAAAGGTTAATCTACTTCATCATTATAATCTATCACATTATTATTTACTTCAATTTGATTTCTTTTTTTGGAGGCTTGGAATCAGGTCTCAAGCTCTGTATTGTATCTACTAAATTTATGGTATTTTTTCTTCCATTAAAATTTTAAATAAATTAAACTACTTGACCAGACTATTTTAACTCTAATTTTGTATTAGGCTTAGTAGGAAAAATATTATCCTTAAGATGAAAATAATTAGAAAGAAAATATACTCTAGGTTGAGAATTAATAAGCAAGATCTACTCTCTCCACTATGATTCATTGGTTAATTTCTTAAATATGGAACTATGTTTCATGTAAAATACTTTCTTCTACCTCATTTATCTCTTCTTCTTCTACTTCCTCATTTATAACTTCAATTATGCAAGGTAAATCATAAGGTCTATTATACCACATATAACAAGTTAGATTAAAAGGTATGTCAATTTGATCATCAAAAATATCAATTAAAGGATGTATAATTGGAAGAAGACCACTAATGGTCATGGATAAACAATGAAACATAGAAAAAATAATAATATTTATAAAAATATATCCCTAGTATAGTCACCAAATTTGTTAGTATATCAAACTTGTCATGCCAATGAATTAACTCTTTCATCTATCACAAATGTTAAGATGGAATTGTACCAATTTGATAGTAGGGATATAATAGGTCATGAATGATTTTATATATATGCAATGGATTTTTTTATTATTCTTGGAAATAATAGGTAAGTCAAATGATGAACAATAATTCATTATAATTAATAAATTAAATGTCACTTAAATCAAATGAAAAGAATTAGATTATAATTATATAATCTAATCTATTTGACAGAGAAACTCTATGAAGGAGACATCATATCAAAGTAAAGATCTTTGATCCTTCATATTTGTATTTTATCAATGTGTCTATGATATTTCAATATTTTTTTAAAGCTCAAAATAAGTCCAAATAAAAGAAATAAAATGAACCAAAAGATAAACAAAATAACTAAAAATGAAAACCAAATAGTTAATCTGAAATAAAAATTAACATTACTAATTAAATAACAATCTAAATAAATAAGAAATAAACTATTCTATACTAATAACAAACTATCAATAAATAACCTACAATAAAGATACAAACAATGTATAGTACTTTAATCTAATCTAAACTCATAATAGATCTATGTTTAAACTAAAAACTAATATATGAACTTACAAAAAATAAAAGGTTAGTCCAAACACACAAGTAATAATTAAATATTATAAAATCAAATAATTAATTGAATCTAGACACTTAATGTAAATAAGATATGATCAAATACGATTCTAGATTAATAGAATTGATAGAAGTAACTGAATAATTATTAAACTTAAGACATAATCATAAGTAAACTAAAGAAAAAAAAATACTGAAATAAAAAGTGAATCTAATAAGAAATTAAATTAACAATAATATAACACTTTAAATAGAATGAAAATCAAATCTAAATCAATAAAAACTAATTAAATCTAAATAAATAACAAGATGAAATAAGAAAACTCAACATAAATTAAAATAAAAGTAATCTAAATAAAGACTAATGAGAAAGTGAAATCAGATTTGAAGTCTTATAAAAGAGTCATGTTAACAATAAATATAATAATATTTTATTGAGAAACTAACTTGAGTACAAAATAACTTTGAAATGACAACTTTTATAACTTGAAAATATTGATAAAGTGTCACACATGATGATGTAATCATTTTTATTTGATTTAGGTGCTATAGATTATGCACATATGGATACATATCTACAATCATCATAAGATATTAGACTTAATAGACTTCATAAAATCTATTTATAAATTAAACAAGAAAATTGTATATACTTGTGTTGATTAAGCATATTATTTAACTATTATAGGGTGTATTATTAATCTATATACAAAATTTGTATTATTTTAGAGATGTTACATAAAAAAGAGAATGACGAATAACTTTTAAGTTACTCAAAGTCTTTAGAATACTTGTGTAATGTTTCTCCCTTCGTTATGTATCTTTTTTCTCCTTATAAACAATCTTTTCATGAGATGGTTAAGAGAATAATTTATAAATAAAGTTATAAGATTTAAATTAAATAATAATTGACTAAATAAAACTTTAAATTGGTGGGGTCCCTTTAGTCATTGTAATAATTAAAAATAAACATTCAAATATGCTAAACAACATAATAACTATAACAATTTAAATAAAATAAAATTTTGTAAATGTTAATTTCATATGCATTTAACCATATAATTCACTAAAATATATAATAAAAATAAATTGTACTACATAAAGTACCAACTTGTTGTCATGTTTCCACAAAAACCAAAATGTAAAGTATTGACATACTAAAAAAATCAAAGTATCACTAAAAATAAATTAAAGTGTCAAATTTTAGCCAAAAAAATCTTATGTAGAAGCCCATTCATCATTAATATTTAAAATTAATTCAACCAAAGGATGACCATCACCTATCACATATTTAATATATTTCATTGTAGTTTTAGGTAACTTAACCAATTTTGTTCCCAACTCACTACCCTCATCATCTATCTCTAGCTTTATATTTTTAACCATCCTAGTAATAAAAAGTGAATTTGAAGGTGAAGGAATTATTACATGATTGTTACCACTATAAGATATAGGCCTTTCTTGTTCATGTGAATAAGGTGAAAACTAATAAAGAATTAATTTAGAACACCTTATAGGTCTACTTATTGGTTCAAGTGAGGGAGCTTTGGTATTCAATGGTAAAATAAAATACAGATGAAATTTTCTAGTCATTTAGATTTCATTTTTAAAAATAGGTTATATATGCTCAATAGAATTATGATGATCAAACTATATATCAGTATGCATATACTGAGAATAACCACTTGAAGATTCTCATCTGTGAGGATGAGCTCTTTAAATAAGACTTCTCCAAACTCATTTTCCATGGGTAAAAGAATGATTAGATGGAAAAAAATTAACACATTCCAAAAACCAGAGTCAACAACATCAAAATGAATGGACATGTGAGTATTATGGTTAAAAGTTATGAAAAACATTATGAAAAATGAATGGACATGTGAGGATGATGGTAGAATTGACCTCTCTGAGCATGCCTCTATGGAGGAGTATCTTCTCTACATTGATTATTATTATGTCCCCAATTATCTCCTCTAAATGATGTGAATTTGGAGAAATCCAACTAAACATTTTTATACTAAAATATAGAACATTAAATCAAAATATTTAATCACCTAAAAGTGGTATTAGAATGCTAAGAGTGCTACTTGATACTAAATATCCCTAGTTTAGCCATATACATATCCTAGAGCCTATTATCACACTCATCCAACATTCATACAGGCCACAAGCATCCCTAATTAGCCCTAAAGTAATCCTAAACCTTCATTTCCTAATCTTGACCCTTCATTCATCATGTTCTACCTCTTAAACACTAGCACCATAATAACGACACTAGTTCCACATGGTGCAATTGTCTAAAAAATGGCATAAATGTTCTTTACCTTTATTTTTTTGAAATAGATAACTTTTCAAAACAAAAACCTCATCAGGTTGACCTACACATCTTTTAGCACTTGCACATGCATCAAAATAGTATAAATACATGACCTATAGCCATATAACCATTGGATATAAATTAGATGCAATTCACACATTCAAAATTAGAATAGATTGTGCACAATTAAAGTTATCAGTCCCTATTCTACCTTACTTTTGCATACTATCATCTACAATAGTCTTAATCTCAGATTACCTATATTTTTAGTCTCAAGCATATTTAAGACACTCAAGGCCATTATCATATTAGTTTCACTATAATTTTCACCATCACTTAGGTGGAGAAAACTACATCAGGCTTGAACCATCCCTGATATTGGTATGTAGGAAACTCTCATCATAGTGGGGTGTTGAGGATGTCCAACCTACCCTACTAACAAATACACATTCAATTCATATTGATTGGATGCCCTATCTACAAAGAGGATTATAGTTTGAACATAAAATTAGTCACTATAGGAAATATATAGGGTTTCAAAATTCATGCACGTAGGAACATGCCTTAGATATCTAGACACAGGTACACCTAGAAGCTTGGGATAGTCCTGTATAGAGGACACTATTGCTAATATCAGGGCACTACCACCACATTTACAATAATGTTGCTACTATATAATTATAGTTTTAATATCTAGGAGGGGTTTTGACACTAGGGTCCTATTTATGATACTCAAAGTAGCTTCTAACTCCATTTCCATCACCTAGATCATCCATATTAGTTGTTTTCAAGCTAAGTTATTACTTACACTATTTATTAATATTTTAAAAAAAGTTAAAGATGATCAATTCTATAAAAAATAAATGGTCATATTTATTGAATATTATTTCCTTAATTTAGTCTATTCAACTCTTTAACAAACATAGGATTTACACTTGTTAAGTCTTAAAAGGTTAAAATATTTGGTGAACTCAACTTACTTCAAACATTACTCAAACTATAACCCTAGATGATCCTAGGGTTTATAGCTTTATTTTTCATATTTTCATTAGATTCTTTACATTTATCAAGTTTCATATATTCTATTTTAGTATCCCTATTTCAATTTTTTTATTATATTCCATCTAAAAATTCTCTCTCTTCCATCAAGAAATGTTAGGCTAGGTATTAATCCTAGTTAGCATATTCAAATTCATTTTATTCAAGCTTATACCATCAAAAAATAACCAATTTTAACTCCTATAATTTATCCCACACACCTTGATTATGTGGATTTTAATGATAATACATTTAAATATGAGCAATATAATTAAGATCAATATGACACACAAGTTGTAAATTAGGACACCCTCCCTCCACTTAACAATGAAAACCTGATTTTCAAAATGGATGAGATCCTACATAGCTTCAAAGATAGACTTTGAGAACAATTACTTGATCATGCACATATTTTACAAGCCATAATGGAAATAAAGAATAAATAAAATAATGATCAATCTTCTACTCCCCTAGATAATAACATTGTTATACCTACATTAGGGCTAACTTAGCTATCACAACACCCAATTATAACTCAATAACCTTCGGTGATAGCTACACCTCTTATGTCTAGTTCATCCACTATAGATGTATAATCCCTTATGCACAAGATTCATACTTTATAGGCTAAGGTGTTACATTTTGATCAGGGAGCCACTAGCCCATCACATGCCTTAGATTTTAGTGTTCTCTTACATACGTATTAGAAAATCACGCAGACAAAAATCCCTTTCCATATGAATTCATGGAACCTAATATTATATTGTATGATGGTAAGGGTGACTTAGAACACCATATTTGAGCTTTTCACACCACATGTTTGGACTATGTACCCAACTATTGGCTCCTCACTAAGTTGTTTCCATGAAGTTTAAAATATTATGCATTATAGTGATTTTATGATCTAGTTAATCAATCTATCATAACATTAAATCCTTTTTAAGACATGTTTGTATC
>JARHVA010000572.1:2112500-2247500 GCA_037957365.1 Torreya grandis
TTCATCAACTTCACCTCTTAGGTAAGTCTATACACTTATTTTTCCTTTGCACTAGTCATTTCACTTTGCTACATTTATAAAATAAAGGGGTAGAAATGTGATCACCTAAAAGTGGTATTTGAGTGCTAAGAGTGCTACTTGAGACTACCTATCCCTATCTTAGTACTATAATTATCTTATATCCTATTGTCACACTCATCCAACCTTTGTGTAGGTCATAGTCATCCCTAATTAGCCCTAAAGTAGTATTAGACTCTAAATTCTTGATCTTGGTCTTTTGTGCCTAGTGTTCTACCACTTGGAAACTAGATCCATAATAAGGTCACTGGCACCACATGGCTCTAGTGTCCTTATCACTAATTTCCTTTAAATTTATTTTCCCCAAATGGATATAATTTCAAAAGTAGAGCCTCCTAGGGTCAGTGCTGACATTTTTTAGCACCTACACAAGCACCAAAATAATATACATACATAACTTATACACTTTTAATGACTATATGGAAATCACATGAAAAATACACCTTCAAAATTAGAATAATTTCTGCACAATTAATTTTATCAATCCCTATTCTTGCCTACTTCTATATACTACCATATATAGTAGTCTTAATCTCATATTACCCATATTTCCAATCTCAAGTAGATTCAAGGCACTCAAGGTCATTATCATACTAGCTCTAATCACACTTCAAATAACACTTAGGTGGGGAGAACTACATAAGTATTGATCCATCCTTGGATTATTGGTATGTATGCAACTCACATCATAACAGGGTGTTGAGGATGTCCATCTTACCCTACTAATAAATAGACTTTCATTTCATATTGATTGTATGCCCTAGTTACATGGAAGATTAGGTTTTACTTATAAAATTAATCATTACTATACAAATATAGGTTTTTATAACTCATGAATGTAGGGACAACCTTAGAGATATAGACATAGGTTTAGCTAAAAGCTTGGGATAGTTCTACAAAGAGGACACTACTACCAATATCAGTACACTGCCACCACATTTTCAATAATGGTGATATTGTCCAATTGTTAATCTAATATTCAAGAGGGGTTATGACATTAGGATCTTGTTTAAAACACTTATATGAGCTTTCACCTTAGTTTTTAGCACCCATATTAACTTTCTCAGTTGTTTTCCAATGAAGTTATTACTTGCACTATTTATTACTATTTTTAGAAAATTCAAAGATAATCGATTTTGTAACAAATTAGTGGATGTATTTATTACATATTATTTCCCTAATTTATTTTATTTGACTCTTTAAAAAACATAGGATTTACACCTTTTAAGTCCTAAAATGTTAAAACAAAATCAAACTCTATTTGTACTTCAAATCATGATTTATCAATGCACAATGACTTCATGAAAATATATCAATATTATAAATAAACTATCAACACTCAGATCTAGGAAACAAATGAAATAAGATCATTTTAACTATTTTTCTCAAAAATGGAAAAAGAGGTGATTGAAATTTGAATTTAATCACAACCCTACTAATAATAAAGATAAATTAACCTTTTATTTTTTTAAAGGATAATTAAAATATATGAATATAAATCCATGTAACCTTGTTCTCAATGAATTTCATATATTTTGTAAATTAATATATTTTTTAAAATAAAACAAAAAAAATTGAATATAACCTTATAACATCTATGCTATCAAATAAATTTCATAATCACTATAAATATCAAACAATTACTATAATTTCAACTCTCTGACCCAACCAAGATATTTTACTATGAACATTTATGCCAAACTATCATTGAGAAACCATTTAAAACCCAAAAATAAAAAATTAATTCAAAACTTCAAAACTGTTCTACATGCTTTACTTCTCCAATCAATGTATAACAACATCCTAGAATGATTTTCAAACAAGATATGAATCTTGAACAAAATTATGCCAAATATCAATATTACCACTAAAAATAATCAAATTGATCACTATTCAAATCAACTCTACTTTTGAAAGAGAAATAAAAATATATAAAAATGGTCTTCCAAAAATTACTTATACCAAATAAACTATATATACGTAATTGACAAAAACATATTCTCTATAATTGAAACTCTTTAAGACTACTTAAAAACCAACAATTTCACTTTTGACATTTGTCAAGTATTTTATTTTAAAGATAAAAAATCTTAAAAATAACCCTAATACATACAAAAATTAAATTGATAGAGGGTACTCAACATAGAGTAATTTCATGAGCACTAAAATACAAAGAAAATAAGTTTTAATAAGAAATACTAACTTCTTCACAATTTTACCCAATTTGCATATACCATAACAAATGATTGTATATGACCTAAAATTATTTCATCATAACATTAATTATATAATTAATACAAATCATTCATATATATGTTTAATTTTTTCTCATATTAAATCATAAAATAGATCTTCCCAAATGAATGCATCATGAATAACTAGAATGGTTTTTTTTGTTTATGAAAACAATACACATGTAAAAGAATTAAACCAAATATTGTATTAACATTCAAATTATATGTCAAAAATTTAATAAAGGTTGTATAAAAAACATTCCTTTTCTCATTTCATTATGAATACTTCCAAAACCTAAACAATGCCAACTTCTTTACTCATGCAATATTTATTATTTGCATTTGCGTAAATAGAGAAATAAAACTTTTACATGCAAACCCTTTCATAACTTCAAAGCCCAAAAAACAAATTTGAATAATACCATTAAAATAAATGAAAATGAATATTTTTACCATTGAACCAAAGGATTATGAACCTTTCACGAAATTATCGTCTACCATAGATACAAATTCAGAAACATAGAATAGATATCAATTGAAAACCTTTAACTTTCTAAATGTCTCTCAATTGAACACAATAATAGTCAGCATGCATCATATTTTCACAAAAATAGAGTCTAAAATCCAACTCATATGAAGTTATATCGATTTGATAACAAACTTCAAATACATAAGATCTTTACTTTTCCATCTCATAATTTCATGCAATAAAAATAGTAAAATATAAATGAATGTGTTAACGTAATCATTTGAGTAATCAAACAAATTATAATTTTCCATAATAATAATAATAATAACTATGTTATTATTGGAATTCCTTTATCATAATTAAAACTATATGTACAAGGTTTTTTCAAGCTCGAACCATGTATTACTTCCACTAACAAAGCTTCACTTCTTCCTAAAAGCTTGTGAAATGACTAGCTAAATGTGAATAAGCACACTTTTATTTGAATTGGGTGAGAATTAAAAACTCACATATACATGTTTAATTTTAATTAAATATCAACTCTATTATGTAAAATATTAATGGTTTGGCCAAATTTATCACATCACTAGCAAACATAAAAATTACTAACCTTTCCAAATGATGCAGTAAAAATAGGCCATAACTTTTGATCCGTAGCTCTGTTTGAGATATTCCACATGCCAAAACAACTATATATATATATATATATATAAAAATACTAAGCCAAATTTTCTTCTTATATGGATTTTTCAAAAATAAATTAAGGCCAAATGAGACCATTTGAGGCTCCAAAATTACAGTTTAATGTTTTTTCAGGATTTTTTTTATTTTTAAAAATTACATATTTTTATGACCAGACATGAACTTCAGTTTAAATTCATATTATAGGATAATTTTAGTATTTAGAGTATTTTATAATATTTTTAGAACTACACATTCTTGCATGCAAAACTTACTAAAAATATCAGCTACTAAAAATAGAAGTTATTTTTAGATTTTAGTTTTTTTTTTCTGAATTTTTTCATGTCAACTCTATTTATGAGTTTAAACTTATTTATGTATGGTTTTTAATTATTTAAATTCAATAAATATGAATCAATTCTGAGTTATTCCTTTATATCTTGGTCTATTGTGATTTTTTGTCTTGATATTAATTTTGGTTCATTACCAAATACCTCACTAATGAACTAAAACCAATGCATGTACCTGAATATTTATTGTAATGTAATCCCCATGATTATAATTAATCCCAAAGAAATAGCTGTAGAGTAAATTTTTACTCTATGTTTCATTCAAATTTCTAGATGAGTACTACAATTTTGGTTCCAACATTCCTTGGTCGTAGCAGTAGAGTTGGGGCAGAGTGCAGGTTCAATTTTCTGTCTAAGTGTCAAATTGTAGCGGAGGTTACCAAGTGTCACTTTATAAGCATGGGTCCTCTTTTATCCTCTTTGGTTTCCTTCATTTCATTTCACCTAAATGTTTTAATTTGAGTAGAAGCTACCAAGTGTCACTTATTGACAAATGGAGCTGGGCAGCTAGCATCCTCTAAGCCACTGTAACTTTCCATAAAACTACGGATCATGCCACATACCTAATAGAAACTCAGTGGAAGTCACCACGTGTCGGAATTTGCATCTCATAGAGGCACCCTCATTTCATTTTATTTTTTAGCAAAGACTCTCAATGATATAAATAGTAGAAAAGTAGAAATCACCTGGTGGCAGTTGCGAAAGGCCCTAAAATACCTTTTGAAATGAAGCAACAGAAGTCACCACGTGTTGACATCTGAGAGAATTTGATTTAATGCCTAGGTCAAATGCTTTGGTTTAATGAATAAAGGCATCATTTTTTTGCCTAAATGCCATAAAGTAGTGGAGGCTACCAAGTGTCACTCTCAAAGTCCCTTTCTACTCCATCCCCGGAAAAGGCGGAGGGCACCACATAACCCTAGTAGGAGAAATAGAGAATGCCACGTATCTTCCTCAGAGCCACAGAAGCCTCCACGTGTCAACACTCAAGAGATCCTCTTCAAATGTCATTACTGAATAAAGATTTTGGTGGCCCTTAGGTGTTACTAAAAAAGTCTATGGAAGCTACCAAGTGTCACCATCTGTAAAAGTCTAATATTTGTCCTAAATGATACTACAACACAGCCAAAGAAGAGCGGAGGGAGCTGCATGTCTTAGATGAATCTGGTGGAAAGCACCAAGTGTCATTTTTTTGTGCCTCCTAAGTAATACAAGGATTTTTAGGGAATTGACTAAGTATCTTCTCCCATTTCAAAGCATTCCATGTATTTGTTGCCATAAAGCAAAATAGAGGGAAAATCGACTGAAGTTAATTTGAGTAGATGAAATAGTTCATCGAGTAGATTTTTGGAGCCCCCAAAGCATTGAAGGCACCACCTATTTGTCCCCTATGAAAAAGGGATGGAGAGGCCTACGCAAGAAAGGGGATGATGGAAGGAGTGATCTGAGGCTATAAAAGAAGAAGAATTGTAAGAGTTGAATGGGGGAATTTTCTCATAGTTTAGACTTTCTAAAGTTTTAACTAGTAATATCATTTGCTCTTGTCTCAATTCTCTTGAGTTGTAAAGTTGATATAATCATGCATGCTTTTGTGCCCTTTATGTGACTAAATGAATTAAGGAAATTTGGGCTCCATGCCTTGGTTGGTGTTATTTGTGTCATTTGCAAAGTAGTCTATATTGTAGTTTCTCTAGAGTTGTGATTAGGAATGTTATTTACTTTTGTCTCATTTTCTTGAATCAAAATGTTTACATAATTATACGTAACTTCTGTGCCTCTTATGTGATTGGAAGATTCTAATAAGAAGATTGAACACTATGCCTTTGTTGACATTCTGTATATCTCAGTGAAAGACTTCCCTATTGTGAGCCTCTATTTCTATTATTTCAATCTCTTACATTGATCATGCACTTATTTGCTCTTAAATGTAATTGAGTCCCATAATAGTCTCACTATGCTCAGGTTAGGATTAGGATTATCACTCAAGTGCATCACCATAGTTAGGTTTCAATTCCTACATTTTGCATTTCTATTTAATCTCCTATCCCTTTTCCCCAACAACCCAATACAAAGAAGAGACCAACTTCTCTAAAATCTGGAGGTTGTTTCAAGCTGCATCATCCCATAACTTGAAACTTTCCATTGTTGATTAGTTAAGATCAATGCAAAATTTTTAATCATCAACAGTTTCTAGCATGCCCGGTGGGACCAGTCTTGAAGTCTCTTTCAAGACCGCATGAACCAGAGAGCTACGAGGAGTCAGAGCTATGGACCAGCCATCATATCACAATCTACTATAAATCTAGGTATTCTTATACCACCTTTGGTAATGAGTCCAAGAAGAAGAGCTAACTAGTTTCTACTAGTACCAAACATGGGAGCCCATGTACCCCCAAGAGATTATGCAAGATAGAACACTAGTAGTCCCTTAATCCTCCCAACACCACTAGCTATTTGGGACCTTATCCCAGTAAATGCTCTAAAATCTCTACCCAAATTCAGTGGGCAAGACTCAAAAACACTCGTGGAACATCTTCAAGATGTATGGGATGTTTGTGCCATACATGGTGTCACAGAGAAAAATGTGGCCCTAAGGTTGTTAGCAGCCTCATTCAAAGGAAAGGCTCTAGAATGGTATTGGTCTTTGACCCCAAATATGATATCTACATGGGACCAACTCAGAGATCAATTTTTTTAAATATTTGTAGAGAAGGGTGATAAGTCCTCTTTATGACAACAGTTGATCACCATTCAAAGAGGAACACAAGAGGACATGACTGAATTCAACACCAGATTCTAGAAAACTTGGGATATAATCCCTATTACAGATAAACCACCACCTGGTATGGCCATAGTATTCTATCTTAAGGCTTTAAATTTAGATATATCTATTATGATTTAGTCACTAAGAGAACACACTTTGCCAGTGGCTTATGACCTTGTAGTCAGAGCTGAGAATCATTTAATTGATGCTGGGAAGTTACCTCTAAGGCCTCCCATGCCTGCATTCCTAGAAATTACCTTGCCCCTAACTCAAGAGGTTCTTAAAGCTATAAGCCTACCTATGTCTATTGATGCTTACCCTCCATCAACTACAAAGCAACTGGTCCCTGCTCAATCATCTAAGATGGATGATATCAAGAGTATGCTAAGGAGTTTCTCCAATGAGTTGATTAATATAAAGAGGCAAAAAAATACTTTCCCTAAGCCTCCTTATCAAGGATATCAAGTAAATAGGTTTCCATCCCAACCAAACCAGTATCAAGGCCCTCTAAGGCAAACCAATCATCAGCCAAAAAATCAATTAGTCACAATTCCCACACCCTCATAGACCATTCCTCCCAACTCAAATAGGGAGATGGTTCCAGGTCAAAATTATTATGTAGATGATACTAATGCTTGGTGTTTCCCTTACAACAATGCCCACACCCCCAGAGATTGTCCTAGATGCAATTTACAATAAAGAATGGTTGATCAAAGAAGAATGGATGGTCAGTTTGTTAGTACTAGTAATAATCAAGTCTACCAGTCTCCTGGCATGCAGAATTTAGTTCTAGTGGCTTAGATGCAAGGAATGTCCTTGCAACAAGAGGAAGAAATAGCCTTGGAACATGCTCTATTCTCATTGGTTGAGGATGAAGAAATAGTTTTCTTGAATGAGGCATCTGCCTCCCAAAGGCCAGTAGTGTAATCTGATTATTACACCAGATCAAAGAGGAGAATGGTGGAGTAGCCCAAGACCACAAGTAGTCAGGTCAAGAATAATCCTCCTCCTCAAGGGCAAAGGAATGCTATCATTAGAAAAGAAATGCCTCAATTGGTATGAGATCAAGAGATTCCTACCCAGATTTAGGAAAAAATGAGGTATCCCTATTACCAAAAAACTCAGTCCTTGTGATCAATCAATGTAATAGACCAATTAAAGAGGACTCCAGCACAAGTGTCAATATGGGATGTTTTGTCTATTCCTAAACAAAAGACACTACTGCAAGAAGCTCTACAAGGGCAAGCAGGGCCTAGAGGTGTTGTATCCAAGGAAGGATCTACTAGAAAGGATAAACTCAAAGATATGGTTTTACCAATGACAATAGCCTTCATGAACAATGCAACACAAGTAAGTAAATCCAAGCCAGAGCCTTTCTGTTTAACTTTGATAGTTGGAAAGAAACTCCTACATAATGCATTGATAGATTTGGGATCTATTACAATTGTAATGTCCAAGCAAATATCTGATGCTTTAAAAATAAAATATGAACCCCTTGCAAAGGGAGTTATGCAGCTAGATGGCAAAACAGTGCAAACCATAGGGAGAATTAAACAACTCCCCTTGAAATTATACACATGTCCCAACATAATTGTCAACTAGGATATAATTGTCATAGATATACCTCCCATCTTTGGTTTATGTTTATCCAGAGACTTTACAACAAAAATAGGAGAGTATATGTCTCTTGACTGGTCCTGCCTCATCTTGAGAACCAGATATGGTTCAAAGATGAAAATTCTATTTGAACCACTATCTAAAGACCATATCACCAATCAACCAACAACAATATTAGAAGCAAATCATGCAATGTTGAATAAAGGAGAAATGATTTTCGTTGAAGAACTTGGTGATTGGACTGAGCATGATCAAGAAGAAGAAAATAGTCAGTTGTTGGCTATGATGCATAGCGACCCGTATGGGAACTATGACTCTACTGGTTTGGGCACATATGTCATTTTTGATGAGGATCAGGTGATCCCAAATGTTATAAGGAAAGAGGCACCTACTACTCAAGAAATAGAGGTCTAGACTTTGAATTTTGATGGGGCTAGAAGTAAACATGGTGTTGGAGCAGGAATTTGTCTTACTGCTCCAAATGGTGATAAGATTTTAAGGGCTATCTGATTTCAATTTGTATACACTAATAATGATGCAAAATATGAATCTCTAGTACATGGGCTCCTATTAGCCAAGATAAAGGGAATAAGGAGCCTAAAGGTAAAAGGAGATTTAGAATTAGTAGTAAAGCAAATTAGGGAAAAGGCAGCAGCCAAGACTATGAGAATGAGATCCTACAGGCATAGGATTTGGGATTTGATAAAAGATTTTGAAGCTTTCAATATTGAGATAATCTTGAGAAGTCAAAAATTTGAGGCTGATAGGATGGCTCAGATTGGCTCACAGTTTAACCTAGCAAATGGCCTATTGGTTAATAATGAGTCAGTAAAAGTTATAGTGAGACCGACCATCCCAGACAATGATGAAAATTGGTAGGTGTTTGAAAATGATGCTCAGTTAGTCTCTTTATTACAATAATCAGATGAGTTCACTAATCAATTTCAAACTAAAATTGAAGAGGCATATGGTGATCAACTTATTCAATTGAAGACAAATAAGCTCCCTAAAGGATTGATCACCTTAGAAAACTTATTTGACCCAAAGGATGTAAGCCTGGGAAAGAAAAGGTTCTAGGTAGATAAAGCAGACTATTCTGAGGTAGAGGTGAGTGATGGGAAGAAGCTAAAAGTTGGGAATTTTGTAACTCAAGAAGAGAAGGAAAGACTAATTGAATTGTGCCAGAGATATGACAAAGTCATAGCTTAGAGCTATGAAGACCTTCATGGATACAACAAAGACATTATCCAACACACAATAGAGTTGATTGAAGGGTCCAAACCCATCAGATAGAAATAGAGGCCAGTAAATCTAAGGATTGGGCCTCTAATGGTAGATGATTTGTAGAAACTTTTAGATTAAAAAATAATATTTCCAATCAAACACTCAACTTGGGTATCAAATCTAGTCCCGGTTAGGAAAAAGAATGGGGACATAAGAATATGCATAGATTTCAGAGATCTAAAGAGAGCATCTCTGAAAGACCACTATCCCTTGCCCTCCATGGAAAAAATTTTGCAAACTATGGCTGGATCAGAGAGGTTTTCTTTACTTGATGGTTTCTCTGGGTATAATCAAATTTGGCTAGCTGAGGAAGACCAGTACAAAACTGCTTTCACTACCAAATGGGGAACATTTGCCTATGCAAAGATGCCATTCAACTTATCAAATGTAGGAGCCACCTTTCAACGAGCTATGGATATATCCTTTGGTGAACTTGTAAATAAGGTCATCCTAGTCTATCTAGATGACCTCACTATTCTCTCAAAAAATACTAATGATCATTTTGATCATTTAGAATCTATCTTCAAGAAATGTCAAGATTTTGGGATATCATTGAATCCCAAGAAATGTATTTTTGTTATACCTCAGGGTAAACTATTGGGACACATAGTGTCCAAGGAAGGGGTTTCTATAGATCTCGAGAGAATCACAGCTATAATGGACCTACCTCTTCTAGCGAGTAAAAAGGTAGTCCAATCCTTTTTAGGGAAGGTCAATTTTGTCAGTAAATTCATATCTAATTTTGTAGGCTTGGTTAGACCAATGATACTCTTGCTAAAAAAGGACCTGGTCTTCACGTGGACTATAGAAGGGAGGCAAGCTTTTGAGGGGGTCAAAAAGGCTATCTCAGTAGCCCCAGTACTCAAGAATCTAGAATTTTCCATGCCCTTCATAATGTATGTCTATGGAGGGGAGTCAATTATTGTTGTTGTCTTGACTCAAAAGAATGACAGGCTGGACGGGGAGCACCCAATAGCCTTTTTCTCAAGAACTCTCAGATATTATGAGACTAGGTATAATTTTGTGGAAAGACAAGCCTATGCCATAGTAAAATCCCTCAATAAATTTAGGCATCTGATATCAGGGAATAAAATTTTGATACTTTTAGCTCACCCAAGTGTCAGGGAATACATCATGGAGGGTGAGATTACTAAGAAAAGAGCCAATTAGATCACTAAGATCCTTAAATATGATGTGGAGGTCAGACCCACCAAGCTATTCAGAGGCAAGGGTCTATGCCAATATATAACTCAAGAGCTGGAAAAGATGTTACTTGAGGAAGCAGATTCAGAGGGAGAGACAGAGACAGTGCTAAAATTACAAGAGATTGATCAGGAATCCTGGGTCACAAGTAGGATTCAATTAATGAAAAATGGGATTTATCCAAGATAACTCCCTTGAAACAAGAGAAGATATTATATGATACAGGGAGTTCATTTTATTTTAATTGAACAAGTCCTCTTCAAGATAAATTCTGATAGAAGATTGTTAAGATGTGTAGAACAAGCTGAAGCTAAGAGGATACTACATGAAATGCATCATGGAATATCAGGGGGCATTTTTCTACAAAGACCACAGCCATAAAGATAAGTGAGGCAGGATATTTCTGGCCTACTTTATTTGCAAATTGTTATCAACTGGTTAGAAAATGTCGATCATGCCAGTATTATATGGGGATGAGGAGGAACACAACCATGCCATTGAGTCCTATAGTTGTGGATGAACCTTTTGCTCAATGGGGTCTTGACTTCATTGGAATGATAAATATAGTGTCTAGCATGGGTCATAAATGGATATTAACTGCCACAGACTATTTCACCAGATGGACTGAGGCAGTCCCACTTAAAGAAGCAATAGAGAATGTGATCCTAGATTTTCTAGGGGCTATCACTACTCACTTTAGGGCTCCTTACACCATCATTTTAGATAATTCTAAAGCATTCTTTGGGTCTAAGGTATCTAAATTTTCCTTGAGACATGGAATACATCTAAAAACTTCATCTAACTACTACCCTCAAAGTAATGGTCTGGCAGAATCAACCAATAAGAACCTGATAAGACTCATCAAAAGAGTAGGGGCTGATCATCACAAAGAGTGGCATAAAGTGCTTAATCTATCACTATGGGATAATAGAATCATGCCCAAGTAGGTGATCAAAATGTCTCCATATGAATTAGTATATGGAAAGTCTATCGTGATTCCCCTAAGCTTTGAAATCCCTGCTCTTTAGCTGATCAAACAAATTGAGATTGCAGAAAATGGCCCCATGCAGGTCAGACTCACATAACTTTTGGAAGTTTAGGAAAAGAGGGATATAGCTCATGATTCATTGATCAAGCATCAGGGAATGGTTAAGAATTGTTTTGATAAAAGGACTTCAAATCCTAATTTTGAAGTAGGCTCGATTGTTCTTAAATGGGATGTAAGGGCCGCCAAGCTGGGTCAGCATACCAAATTTGAAGCAATATGGACTGGTTCATATAGAATTCACACATGCAAATAGGAGAATTCTTTCAAGATAGAGTTGATGGAAGGATAACTTGAAGATATTCCTATAAATAGAATCTATTTGAAACATTTTAATTGACTTAGGTCTCTCATGTATTGTAGTTAAATAGTTTCCCTTTCTCACATTGTTTTCCATTGTTTTCCCACTTTGCTTTTGAATAAATGTTTTAAACATATGTTGATGGCTCTTTTAAATCTATAATTTTCATAATTTTGATCTAGCGAGAGGTGGAGTTTTCTTTTTGAGTAGGCTCAAAAGTCTTGAGGGTCACAAGTAGCTGTAGAGTAAATTTTTACTCTACGTCGCATTCAAATTTCTAGATGAGCACTGTAATTTTGGTTCTAGCATTCCTTGGTTGTAGTAGCAGAGTTGGGGTAGAGCATAGATTCAATTTTCTATCTAAGTGTCAAATTGTAGTGGAGGCCACCAAGTGTCACTTTTCAAGCACGGGTCCTCTTTTCTCCTCTTTGGTTTCTTTCATTTCATTTTTCTTAAATGTTTGAATTTGAGCAGAAGCCACCAAGTGTCACTTTTTGACAAATGGAGCTGGCCAGCTAGCATCCTCTGAGCCACTATTTGTAACTTTCCAGAGAAATGTGGATTTTGCCACATACCTAATAGTAACTCAGCGGAAGTCACCACGTGTCAGCATCTGTGTCTCGTAGAGGCACCCATGTTTTGTTCTATTTTTTGGAAAAGACTCTCAATGAGCTAAGCAATAAAAAATTAGAAAGTGCTAGGTGGTAGTCACAGAAGGCCCTAAAATACCTTTTGAAAAGAAGCAGTGGAAGTCACCACGTGTCGACATCTGAGAGAATTTGATTTAATGCCTGGGTCTAATGCTTTGGTTCAATGAAGAAAGGCATCATTTTATTTGCCTAAATGCCATAAAGTAGTGGAGGCTACCAAGTGTCACTCTCAAAGTCCCTTTCTACTCCATCCCTGGAAAAGGTGGAGGGTGCCACATAACCCTAGTAGGAGAAATGGAGAATGCCACGTATCTTCCTTAGAGCCATAGAAACCTCCACGCGTCAATGCCTGAGAGATCCTCTTTGAATGTCATCACTAAATAAAGATTATGTTGGGCCTCAGGTGTTACTACAAAATTTTGTAGAAGCTACCAAGTGTCACCATCTACAAAATTCTAAAATGTGTCTCGAATGATACTACAACATAGCCAAAGAAAAGCAGAGGGAGCTGCATGTCTTAGATGAATCTGGTAAAAAGCACCAAGTGTCATTTTCCAGTGCCTCCTAAGTAATACAAGGATTTTTAGGGAATTGACTAAGTATCTTTTCCCATTTCAAAGCATTCCATGTATTTTTTGCCGCAAAGTGAAATGGAGGGAAAATCAGCTAAAGTTAATTTGAGTAGATGAAATAGTTCATCGGGTAGATTTTTGGAGCCCCCAAAGCATTGAAGGCACTTCCTATTTGTCCCTTGTGAAAAAGGGATGGAGAGGCCTATGTGGGAAAGGGGATGATGGAAGGAGTGATCTGAGGCTATAAAAGAAGAAGAATTGTAAGAGTTGAAGGGGGGTATTTTCTCATATTTTAGACTTTCTAAAGTTTTGACCATTAATATCATTTGGTCTTGTCTCAATTCTCTTGAGTTGTAAATTTGATATAATCATGCATGTTTCTGTGCCCTTTATGTGGCTAAATGAATTAAGGAAATTTGAGCTCCATGCCTTGGTTGGTGTTATTTGTGTCATTTGTGAAGTAGTCTATAATGTAGATTCTTTGGAGTTGTGATTAGGAATGTTATTTGCTTTTATCTCATTTTATTGAATCAAAAGGTTTACATAATTTTACTTGACTTCTACACCTCTTATGTGATTGGAAGATTTTGATAAGAAGATTGAACACTATGCCTTTGTTGACATTCCCTATATCTCAGTGAAAGACTTCCCTATTATGAGCCTCTATTTCTGTGATTTCAATCTCTTACATTGATCATGCACTTGTTTGCTCTTAAATGTAATTGAGTCCTATAATAGTCTCATTGTGCTCAGGTTGGGATTAGGATTATCATTAGGTGCATCACCATAGTTAGGTTTCAATTCCTGCATTTTGTGTTTCTGTTTAATCTCCTATCCCTTTTCCCCAGCAACCCAATACAAAGAAGAGATCAGCTTCTCTAAAATCTGCAGGTTGTTTCAAGCCGCGTCATCCCACAGCTTGAAAATTCCCATTGTTGATTGGTTAAGATCAAAGCACAATTTTAAGTCATCAACAATATCCACACAAAAATTTTCACCAAAGCATTATCTTCACATTACTAGACACCTCCATGGTGGCACCTCCACAATGCTCAAGTTGAGTTCAAACCTATCTTCAAACCATCATCTTAATTTTATTTTATATGTATTATCATATACCATAAATACTCCACTTAATCACCTTATTATTTTATTTTATTCTAACAATATCACCTTGTAACTTAACCCTTTATATTTAGCATTTAGGTCTAGGTACTCACATAAAACGTAAGTGATTACTAGGTTTAATATACTATAGGTTTTAAATCAATCACATAACATTATAACATTGACCATATAAAATAATATCTATTACACATATGTAATTAATAGGATATAAATATAACATAAAAACATTATCAATCATGTCTAGTAACCCTACATGGGTTTGAAGGATAAACCAATGAATTCAAATATAAACTTTTGACAAGATATTTTTGAATATGCATCTTTATAACCATTCATTAATCCATCTATTCATGAAAAATAAATAAGATAATGAAATTTATTCATATATTTCAATCAAAATAGATATGGTTGCATCATTTTTATTGAAAGTGGATAAATGAAATCTCACATTGATTTTATTCAAACCAAAACAAATCACAAGAATAGTTACCAATCTACATATCTAATCATATAAATTCTAAATATATTCATTGGTAACCATTTATGCTTTAAAAAATTATTTTTAACATTCAATAAATAATTTCATTAAATGTGACATTAATTAATGATTATTTAACAAAATAATGCATAATCAAAATGAAAGCAAATGAATTAGACCCCCATAACTAGTTTTAGATGTTATGACCCTAAGTCATCAGTATGGAAGAATATCTAAGTACATTCAATTTTTCATAAAAAGATAGGGGTGCAAAAAAAAAAAGGTATAAAATTGGATACCTTTCTATCCAATTACAAAAATAAAATTGGGTAGTAGTACTAAATTTCCTATTGAAAGATAAATCACCTGAGAGTGTGATTTAGGTTTAATAATTTATCAAGTAGCTATACATGAACCCATTTAACGATGATAAATTATTTAGGTATGAAGTGTTTAGATAAAATGACACTGATAATATGATATATTAGATAAGGAAATTTGGGTTGGATATATAATTAAGTGAAAAATCATAAAGTATAAATTTTAAATATTAGTAATGCTTTCAATTCTTTTATAGCTCAATTTATGTTTATTCATAGAAAAAAAATTAAGCTTTATCATGTAAAATATCTTACCATAATTGAAAAAATTACAATGATATGAAAACTTATATTGTACTCTTCCCTTATAATAATGAATGCTTCATTTAATGGGACCAATGTTTATCTTTTTTGAAAAATAACAAATAACAATAAAGAAATCAAACCAATAGAAAAACTAGAAAAAGAAACAAAAATGAGCTAATGATTAAATAAATTCAATGATGTATATTATTTGAATATCACATCTAATTTATATAAATTTATTATAAATTAAAATAATTCTTCCCAAGAATAGTATCAATTCTATAAGGACCAAGCCAAAGAAAATAAAACTTATGATGCTTATCTGGGTCCTCATTTGTTTTTCCCCAACAAAGGACAAGATCACCTAATTTAAAAGATTTATTAGATTTTTTTTTTCAAAAAACTTATTTAATTTTTATTTATCCCTTTATAACTTTTGAAAATCATTGCCTTCATTTTCATCTAAGGCTATCAAATCATTATGTCTTTGTTTAATCAAATTAGTAACACCTGATAAATATTGTAAAGCAATTTGAGTAGAATAAATTTGAACATAATGTCACTTTAAATACATAAACTAATATAAATGGTGATTAACCAATAGTAACTTTAATAATGGTATGATCAACCCATAATACTTCAAATATCTTAAGATGTCAATTTCTCGTATTCTTATAAACTATTTTTTTCATGATAAAAATCAATTTTTTATTTGTAGATTCAGCTTGCCCATTTTATTTGGGATAATACTTTGAATAATGACTTGAAATAATATAATAACATCCTAGAAACTATAAATATTCATTTTAAATACATAGAGGACCATTATCTAAAGTTATTTTATATGGAACACTGAATCTCAAGAAAATATGATTTTCAAAGAAAGAAATGACTTTAGCTGTAATGGTTAGAATATATCGATGACCAATATAATAAGGTGGATATATATCATAAATAAAGTCAATTACCAATTTATTAAGTGGTTTTTAATAAATTACAACTTTTAATGATATTACTAGTAATCTTTTCCTATTCATAAATAATTTACAAGACATGCATGTACAAACCAACTTATAAGCATCTTAGAATAATGTAGACTGATAATAACATGTGCATCAAATTTTATAAGTAGTGTTTTTACCATATAATAACCACCACAACTTCCTTCATGACATCCTCTAATAACTTTCTTAGTTTTATCATGGGTTAATTATGTAAATAAAATACCATATTTATTCCTATAAAATAAAAATCTATAATAAACAAAATTTTAAAGCTTGGAATCTCAAAGATGATCTTTTTATTTTATTTAAACTATTAAGATAATCCTGATTTTTAAAGTAATAAACCAAGTCATGATACCAATCATCTTCATCCAAAAAATAATTCAAAACATTCATTTCATGTCCAAACTTTAAAAATTAGATAAATCATCAACTTTCATAGAATGAAAATTAGGTTTAGCATTTAAAGAATCATTAATAGATAAGACAAAAACATTTATACTATAAAAAACATTTTCAACTAAATGTTGTGCCAAATCATTTCCTTTTATGGTTTTGGATTTTTCAAATTCAAAATCAAACTCTTGAATTCTAAAAATCCATTTTGTTAACCTTCCCTAAATTTTTATTTATTTCAAAATGTAAGAAAGAATAGGTACATTATACCTTACAACAAATTTATTTCCCATCAATAGATAACAAAATTTTATTAATGAATAAATTAAATATAAAACAAACTTTTCAATAAGACGGTATTTAGTTTATGTATCTTTTAAAACTTGGTTCATATAACCAATAGGTTTCTCATCACTATTTTCATCACTTTGGGTGATCACAACACCTATGGCTTTATTAATTGCATTCACATAAATAATGAATGGTTTATTCAAGTCAAGTTTAGTAAATACATGTGCAATTATAATGACATTTTTATGTTATTCAAAGTAGAATATACACTTGAATCCCATACATATGATTGATTTTTATTTAATGAAATCTATAATGGATTATATTTTTCAACAAAATTTGATATAAATTTAGAAATAAAATTATTTTTTCCAAAGAAAGATCTAAGACCAGATTGGTTTTTAGGTGGTGGTAGATCTGAAATTAATTTATTTAAGATCAATCTAAATACCATATTTAGAAATTATATGTCTTAATAATTGCCTTATGTAATACCAAAGACATATTTCTTGGAATTAAGATAAATACCATAATTTATACATCTTTTGAAAACCTAATGAAGATGATTAAATGTTTCTTTCTCTTTTTAGAATGGACTGTAAGATTATCTAAGTAAAATTAAATGATTATGCCAATTAAATCATTATAAATTATATGTATATCTCTTTGAAAAGTGGCACCTACATTTATGAAACCAACAAGCATTATATTAAAATCAAAAGTCCATCTTCGAGTAGTAAATATTGTATTATCCCAATCATCTAGACTAACACATATTTGATTATAACTAACAAATCCATCAAGTAAATACATCATTTCAAATCATGAAACTTGTTATAATATTCTATCAATACTCTAAAGAGGAAAATTATCTTTTAAATTAGCCTTTTTTAAATATCTAAAGTCTACACACAGTCTAATATTGGCATTCTTTTTACGTACAGGTACTAAATTAGATACCAATTAGAATATTTTGTAGAAAAAATGACACCACCATCAAGCATATTTTCAAGCTCTTTGTTGATGGTATCTTCCATCAAAGTGATAATTATTATTATTTTCTACCTAACAAATTTGATACCAAGTTTTATATTAATATCATGTCTAATAATGTTGGTATAATAAACCTTTAGGTCTTTATAGGACCAAGGAAAAATATAAATAAATTATTTAAAATTTTTAATGAATCTAACCTTCTCATCAGGAATACATTATATTCCCAAATAAACAAATTTAGGATCTTTTTCAATTTCAGGTTAATTAGAATAATTTCTCCAATTATTCTCCTAGAAGGTTCTTCAGTCCATGAAATCTATGGCTAGTCATTCAAGGTAAACATTGATTCTAGGTTAACCAAACCAACAGGTAATTTATTATTACTTAGCTATAAATAATCTCCATATTTTATCACATAATAATAAAATTCAAAATAATTGATTTTAATAAAAGAATTGATATGTTACTCATGGCTTAAAATAAGCCAATTTTCATTTAAATCAAGAATTTTAGGTCTAAATTTTCTTAACATCAGAAGTCAATAGTAGGTTTGCTTTCACTTAGAGTAAAATTAGAATAAAAAACAATGAACTTATCAACTCGAACATTAAATTCTCTAAGTATATGAGTGATATTAAAGGATTCAAAATTTTCAATTAAATCCCAAACCTTTAGAGTGTATCGATGAAATTCCTTTTGTAAGCTTTCTTAACTTGTCTAACTATCAACTTAGAATCACCAAAGACTTTTAATTGACTAACATTAAATTCAATGGCCTTTTCTATAGCTAAGCATAAGGATTAAAATTATATTGTATTATTAGTATTATTAGAAGATAATTTTTAATCTAATTAAAAAGTTTACCTAAAGGAGAAATAAGAAAAATTTATGAAACTTACTGCAACTCTTAGTTTATCTTGAATAAAAACTTGAAAGTTTTATTTTATTGGTTTTGTAAGAAATACCTAATTGGTTAGCAATAAACTTTGAAATTATATTCTTTGAAGCTCCAGTATCTAGAATACAATTATCTATGATTTTATCTATAATTTTAACTAATACATAAAAATGTGTTATATAATCAATATGAGGATCATATATCTAAGTGAAAACAATATACTGAGGTTGTTCAGTATTATTTATTTCTTCTTAAATCTTAATACATACTAATAATTTGGATTATTAATGGCATCATTAATTTTTTCAAGTTGTCATAGTAAACTGACAACCTATAATAATGAAAAACCTACTTTGATGGTAGCTAAATCATCTATAATATTATTTTTAGCCAAAATTTGGCCATCATGAATGAGATTCATTCAAAAATTAGTTGTATGTGACATTAACTTTGTTGATAGCCATAATGAAAGTTCTGTCATGGTTAGTAATGATCTAAGATGCTAGATTGGGTATCCTCCTTAGTAGTTTACAAGTCATTTAGGATTGTCTAGTGAGTGGTAGGTTTGATTCACTTGGTCTTGTCATCAAAAAGTCACTTTTTTTAAGCCTTCATATTATATTTAGCATTTATTAAGGTATGTTTGATAAAGTTAAGGTTAAGTTGGGATTTATTCCATGAAGAAGCATGATTAAGGAAATAAGGTGGTAAACCTTCAAGGAACAACAATGGTCTAAAGTTGACCAAAGTTGTCAAAGAATAAAAAATAGTAAGTGGATCACATTATTTTTCAACTAATTTGTAGCATTTAGGGTTATTTTGACAAGATTAAGGTATGTTATTGCTTTAGGCTTATTTTGAATTTCAATTTTGATATGACACTTACTAGTCAATAGGAAATATGAAGGATTCTTTCTTAGATAGAGGTCTTTTCCAATCCATCTAACATATAAATTATGACATCATGTTGGAATGGTCTATACACCTTCCCCAAAGTATTTTATAACTACTTTCTAATACTAGAAGTTTGTTCTGTAACTACCAATCATAATTTTCAATGGCCAAATAAGGAGTTATTGTAAGAATTGTAGTAAAAAAAGGTGAAAAACATTTGGATGCACTCTTATATATTTTTACATGTTAGATGAAGTTGAAGAGTCACTTGGTTCATCTTCTCTAGCATTTTCAAAAGGTAGAACAATAAAATTCTAGAAGAAAACAAGATTTTTTAAGTTCCTTACAAAAGGTTTCTATTGGATGATAATATAAAATATCTTCCATAGGTCCCTATGACCCTCTCAGGTCTAAATCCATATAAGGAGTGGAATTATAGATCCAAAAACTTTAGAACCCTACTCATTTTCCCTATCGATCTCCTTAGTAGATGCAAAAGGCACATCACTTTTCACTTGGTACAAGGAAGAGATAAATTTTGGAACTAAGATATTGGGTTTATAAGGGGTTATTTATTCCCTTACACATTTTTTAATTATTTACTTGGTTAATACACTTAACTCTATGAACAATTGCTATGAGTGTAAGGGGTTGAAAATGTCTTCTTCATCCTTGCATGATTAAGTTTCTCTTTGTAATTCCATATCTAAGCTTGATGGAAGAATAATAGTCTTATTAAAGTGATCTCAATGCATAAATATACCTCCATGACATAAAATTCATCAGGTACATCAGCTCAATAAGGTATTTTTGATAGGAAACTAGTTATATCTTCTTAGTTATATGTTACAATCAATATTACCAACTAGTTTTGGATTGGTTTAAGAGTTTTATTACCTCCATTGATATCCAAGTAGCCTATAAATATATTCACTTATAAAAATATCCTTAGACCATTTCCAAATATCAAGTGAACCAAAACATTTAATGGAGAGAGGATCAAAAATTTAAAAGGGCATTGCATGATTGAGCAAAGCAACTTTACTAAGTGAAATGGGTTTTAGGAGTTTCATATGTTGCATGAAAAATCATGTGAATATTTTATAAGGATAAAAGGACATGAATACCTAAGAAACCCAAAAATGGCTAAAAAAAGTCTCAAAGAACACATGCACATCACTATCAAGAAAATGAGGTTAAAGGGACAGGTTTGTATATGAAGGATGAGTTGTGAAATTCATAAAATGGTTGAAATATCATTTTTACAACAATAAATCATGGTTGATATCAAATATTTTGGCATATTGTGGACTAAAAAGGAGATCTATATAGAATAGATCAAAAGACTATGAGGGTATCTTGTGAGAATTCAACTCAATTTAAATCATGTATTTGCTAGAGAAGACCTCTAAACAATTGGACACATGGTTCACTAGTACAAATGATGAATCATATGTAATAAAAAGTGGTAATTATTTTAAAAATGAGCTTCTAGCCTAATGTATACTCACAGGCCTTTTACAGTTGTATGTGCAAAAGACCAATATGAGTGTTGGATAAAAGACCTAGATGGTCACATAGATTAGAGAAGATGTGAATAATTAGAAACCTCATTGGTAAACTAAGGGAGTTAAAAATAATTCAAGACACCTCATTTACAAAGTTTACCATATAATGAGTTCAAATAATCACCTACAAATTAGATATGAATAGATAAGAGAAAGAAACATACTTATGGAAACCAATAGAGGGATAAGATGGTTTATAAAGAGATTAGGAAGAACTTGAAAAAAACTACCAATCCTTGTCAATATCACTAAGTCATAAAAAAGTTCTAATGAAGAGAATCTTACTTTAGACTTGCATTCAAAGACATAAAACACTACCTACAAGCTTGTCATAGGTTTTAAATGAAGAAGAGAATGACTAATTATGATTGGAAAGGATTCCAGTGGGTTGTAAATGATGGTAAGAATAATAAAAAGGTGTCTAATCCTTTTGAAATCATCAAGAGACTATAATAGTCTGATGAAAATTCATTCAAATGAGCCTCAAACACAAAGTGTTTAAAAGAACACCTATAGGATAGTGAGAGTCAAGATAGGTTTGAGAAATCATACAAATTGATGGGGGTCATCAATCCTCTTCATTTAATAATGTCAATCTAGGGTTAGTGTCTGAAGGTTATATGCAATAGGAGAAATAAATATTGGGTAAATGATTCCTTCTATCACACTTCATGGTTGCAAAAATCAAAGCACACTTGCATGAAAGTAAATTTTTAAAATGAAAATAAATGATGAACAAATAAAACACCTACAAGTTTACAATAAATAAATAAAATAATAATTTATAACAAAATGATAATAAAAAAAAAGAAATAAATAAAAATACATTGATCCATCTTCCTTAGAATGAGTAGCCAACTCATTCCTCGTAGGAAGATTTTACTCAGAACACAAATGTAAGAATAGAATACTTAGAATTATACAAATAAAAGTATATTGATTCATTCAGATATCAAAGTTTACATTTATAATCTCATTTTTCAAACCAACACCTTATTTAGGAATAACAACCTAGATATTCTATCCTATCTCAATCTCCGTAAAATATGGAGAGATATATTTATTACAATAATGTAATATATTAAAACATAATCTCAATCTCCATAAACTATGGAGAGAGATATTTATTGGAATTAAATTGCATATAACTATATTTGAATACAATTTATAAATGAAAAGTCTACACACACACACACACACACACACACACACATACATAGAAAGACTTCAAATGGAAAGAATTATTGTGATAGATAGAATCAACAAAGAAATCATTAGAATACATTTAGAAATACTTTCCAAACAAGTCCATAATGGTTATGTTAAAATTCATAATAGTCTTGATGCAGTTTCTATCAAGTTTGATGAAGTCCATAGCAAGTCGGATGAAGTTTGTAGAAAATTTAATGTAATTTGTTGCTATAATTTGTCGCAAGTCTAATAAAGTTCTAGATGTTTTTCCACTCAATATTATTTGAATTGGTGTATGAATTAAGGCCCATAAATCTTTGAATAATCTTTAAGATTTGAAGTGCCATAAACCCTGTCTAAACCTTCTCAAGTAACATGATGGAAGAATTTGACATAATAAAGGCTTAAGGTATATTTAAGGACCATTGAAATTACCTAAATCACATTCATGACTCTCTTATACACCTAATAGAGTAGACTTCCAACATGTGTGGGGAAAGAGTGTACATAAAAGTGGTTCATAACAACATTCTTGAAATTATTTCTCAATTTTAAAAGGGTAATAATCTCTCAAATAATTTAAAAAGAAAATTTGAGCTAAAATGGAGATCTTATAACCCTTTTCAAGTCACTTAATAATTTTTCATAATCAAAATATTAATTTCAAGTGATCAACTATGGATATGAATATTTTTAAAGCTCATGTTTAAATCTCTGAGAAGAAGGAGCATGGTAAGAGAAAAGGTTTGGCATAGAAGATCATCCAAGTTACAAGTGTCAATTAAAAGTTTTGTAACTATCCTAAAAAGTAGTTAGGCAGATCCATGAGAAGGATTTATGATCAAAAAATTCATCAAAACTACCATAGAGTTTTTCTATGCCACTCTTATGAAGATTTTCATCAACACTTATTCCATAAGATGAGGAAGATGATAACACACTTTGTTAAAGCTTGGTGTCATTATTTATCTATTTTTTAACTCATATGATCATGAAGGATACTTCATGAATTCTCTTCTTATCATTTCTTTCTCTCTTCTTCCAATATATTCTTTAAATGTAACCTTGAGATTCATTGTAATCATCCTCAAATTTGTGATGGTGAAGCCCTACCAAAATTAAGACTTATAATTGCCCACTAAAATGAATTCAAACTAAATATTTCTATCTTCATCCTACATACAATGATCTGGAATGAATTTTTTAATTCTTTATGATAGTGAGTTTACTACCTTGCATTTGCCCTTCTCTTTCTTGTCTCTACATGAGTTTTTCTTCCTTTCACAAGTCATATAAATTATGACACATGGTTTTCTAATTAATTTCCATAACCTTCATATTGAAACACTAGTGTGATAAGGACTATCTTGCAGTAGTACAATCAGATTTTAACTTTTTTCATAGTGAAAACCATGTTAATAAAGGGATATCATGTTTGGTTCATCACCTCTAAGTTTTATTTTTAATTTTATCCTTATTTGTATATTTTTTACATGTAAATAAGTAGTGTTGTTGTTATTATAGGTATTGTACTTAGGATCTAGCCCAAAATAAATAGGTTTAGTCTACTTAGAGGTCACCCATAGCCTAGGACTAATCCCATTATATATCTCAAGTGAGAGGGCTTGAAGACACCCTCTCAAGGGTGGAAAAATGATCTATGATAATTATAGCATGTGCGATGGGACCAATTTGAACAAGGATTTTCCAATATTGATGTTGGTATTGGTAAATTTATAGCTATAAAAGCCTCCTTCATGCAACATCTGGTGACTCCAAAAAAATTCTTATCTCTTTGTTGTAGAACAAAAAGCTATTTTTCATGCCAATGGTGACAACAAGATAAAAGGATAAAGCTATTACTATTTATTTTATTACTTTTATTTTCAATCAAAATAAAGAGATTTCTTCATACTCTTCCTTAAACCATACCACCTAGAATAAAGCTTAATTTCACATATATTCTAAGCTCTCCCATGACTAGAAATATGGCTATAAATCTAAAATTTATGCCTTTAAATGGTTGGTATCCCATAAAAATTTCCCAATATGATGTTATCCCTAAGTCATTCCTCAAGAGTATTCCAAATTTTAGTGGAAAGAGCACTATTATACATATAAGAGATATGGGTAGCTTTTGTAATATCCATAATGACACCCAAGAGAATGTAACCATTTATTTATTACCAATATAATTCAAATGAAATCCATTGGATTAGTATAGTAATTTGGTGCCTAATTCAATTAACACATGAGATGAATTGGGAGATAAATTGAGTTTGAAGTTTGAAGACAAGAATGACCATTTGTCACTAGATGAGCAATTGAATACTATCAAGAGATCCCCATAAGAATTAATAGAATACTTCAATTATAGGTTCCAAAAGACATGGGATAGGTTCCAAATTCTTTTTATTCCAACTCCTAATTATGCATACCTCTATTATCTCAAAACATTGAATAATAATATAGTTATTATGATACAATCCATGGGAGGGGATACCTTACTAGAAGCCTATGATCTTGACATCAAAGATGAAAAAAATATCTTACATGATGGAAAGATATCCCTAAGGTATCCCATGCCATTTTTTCCTGATATATAGCCTCTCACTCCCACTCACACTCCCATTCCTACATTGATTGGTGATAAGTTAGTTGTTCCTAGTCAACCAAGCAAGTCAAATGATGTTGAAAGATTATTTAATACCCTCACAAAAAAGGTTATAAAATTGGAACAAAAGCATGAAAATAAATTTCATAGGCCTTATCAAGCTTCATACCAATCTAATAAGTCATATCATCCTAATAGGCCACCCTTCCAAGGCAATTCTCAAGGGCAATGTCATATTAGCAATGTGAGACCATATAATAGTTACAACACCAATGTGTCCTCCACTTTTAGAGCATATTTCAATAATAAAAAAAAAATCAATAGCATGATTAGTCTTCTCAATGGGATAATCCCCCTAATCAGCCCTCTAGTCAAAGTGAAGTGTTTATTCAAGCTTATATGCCACAAAATAGAACCATTCTACCTATGACACAAGTTGAAGTTTGAAACTAGATTATGAAAAGTGGATAAAAAGTGCAATATAATGATACATTGTTTAATTATAAAGAGGGAGAATATTTTGTAAACAATAAATTGGGAGAGACAAGTAAAGCTAATAATACTTTTATTACAACCAACATAAGGTCTAAAATAAAGGCAATTGATGATGTTAAAGAGCTAGGTAAAAGTGAAACCACCATACCTTTTATGAATCAAGGAAAAAGGGATGATAATTCATCTCATATATCTAATAAAAAACATAAAAATCAAAATGTGGAAATTAATTTCATTCCTCAAACTATATGACTCCAAAATAATATGATAGCTCCTAGAGGGTAACCAAGAGTTATTAGCTCTTGCATAAATATTTTATATCAAATGAATAAGGTTAATGTAACTATTAATATGAGGGATACATTGGATCTTAGTATTCACATAGAGATGATTAAATAATAATTGTCAAAGCTTATCCTTATAAAGACATCAGCTAGGAGAGAAGGTGTCATTTTAACAATCCTATGACTACTAGTGAGAAGCCAAGCAAAGATGGTAAGCCACCTCCTTTTTATGTTTTAGTTATCATTAGAGATTTCATAGTACAAAATTTTATTATAGATAGTGGGTCAAGTATCTTGGTGATTCCCAAACAAATAGTTGATAAGTTAGGCTTGAAGTATGACGCTAATATTAGAGGTGTATTGTAACTAGATGGTTTAACTACTAATACCATGGGTGTAATCAAGGGATTGAACCTTAATCTTCATTATTGTCCTAATTTTTTTATTTATCAATATTTTTTTATTGCATTTTCCACCATACTTTTATCTATGCTTGTTAAGAGATTTCACCACCAAGATTAGAGGCTATTTATCATCTGATTGGGCCTATAAGGCTTTTAGGAATAGATATGACACCAAAGTTACCATCAAGTCTAAACCTATGTCTAATTTTAATTTTAATCCATATAAGATAAACATTTATAATTTCAACTTCACCATCACTGATGTGGAGGATCATCCTAGTGATCATGAACTAATTGTTCCTCTTGAAGACATTTCAAATCTCTTCCTTGATGAGTGGGGGGTAGAAAATAATGAGTATGATCCATATAGAGGTGTTGAAGAGGATGGCATTGGTGTCTAATTTTTTCATTAAGAATTTTTTGCCATAACCTCTCTCTAATCCAAGTTATGATAGTTGTGGCTTATGGAAATTATTCTCTTATGGTTCAAGAAGAAAGAATGGATTTGGGATAGGTATTATGTTAGTTCTCTATCAAATAAAACATAATATTCTGATAGTAAATTTTTTAATAGGGATATGGATGTGTGAAAACTTGGTAGTGGACCTTAAATAGGAAAGAGAGGTTTTATCTACACTAAAATATGATCCTATTGCATTTGTATCTTCAATCTCTCCAAGTTAGACATAAGACATTGTGAGGTTCCTTAAAATAGGTGAGCATCCTATATGTTTGGATAAATCAAATAGAAGATACTTTAGATTGAAATATATACTTTATGTTCTTGTGGATGGTATTATTTTTAGGAGAGATATCAATGGTATAGTAAAGATGCATTGAAATGGATTATATTGATAAACTATTAAAATAATTTCATGATGGACTAATCAGAGGCCTGTTGGTACCTAAGACAATAGCTACAAAAGTAATGAGAGATGGGTACTATTGGCCTAATTTTTTCAAAGATTACTATTCATGGGTTAGAAAGTGTCCAAAGTGTTCATTTTTTATAGGTAAACAAAGGATTTCATCCTTTCCTCTTAATATTATTCAAGTAGACCAACCATTCATATAATGGGGTCTAGATTTTATTGTCATGATAAATCCACATTCAAGTATTAGCCATAAATGGGTTCTTATAGCCATTAATTATTTCACAAGGTGGGTGGAATCCATAGCCCTCAAAGAGTCTAGTGAAAAATCATTTCTTGACTTATATGAAGACCTAATGACCACATTTAGAGTGCCTTCAACAATAATTTCTGATAATGCTTTAACTTCTGGTGGTGCAAGAATAATGGAGTGGGCTCTTATTAATGGTATCTATATAATTTATTATTACAATTACTACCCTCAAGGGAATGGGCTAGCTGAGTAAAATAGTAAGAAATTGATCATAATTATTAAGATAATAATAGAAGACAATCAAAGATATTCACACACTAAGTTGAGTACAACTCTATGGGCTGATAGGATTACCCAAAACAAGGTTATTGGGATCTCAAACTACATGCTTATATATGGGAGAGAAGCCAAGCTACCTATCTCTCTTAAAATACTAGCCCTTAAACTAGGTCATCAACTTGAGATGAGGGAAAGTGATCTTATGGAATTAAGATTGACTGAATTAATGGCCTTATAGGAGACAAGAAATCATGCCATGCACACCATGTAGTATCATCAAGTGAAAGTAAAGAAGACTTTTGATAATAATATTGTTTCAAGAATATACCAACTAGGAGATATTCTTTTGAAATTGGATGAAGATAATTCCAAACCTGGTAGTCATACCAAGTTTGACACATTATGGAGTGGACCCTATATTGTCATTGGTTGAAAATAGCATAATGCTTTCAATTAGCAAGGCTTCATGGGGAGGAGTTGAGTATCCTAATTAATGGGATATATTTAGATCCATTTTATTGAGTTTAGATTTATGATTTTTTACATAGGAGAGTAGGTTTGTTTTTTATAAATACTTTGTGCACATGTTGCTTGTTTGATTTTTGTTATCCTTCTTCCAACTGTCTTGTGACAGATGTGTGTGAGTGTTTTGTGTTTGAGTGAGTTCAATTTAATTTTGTTCCATAGTTGTTTTAAATTATAATTTATAGTTTACCTTCAATTAAATATGCTTTCATGACCCCCATATCCCAATGGATTGTCAAGGCCACTTGTATAAATGCATAGCAAGTATGAAATCCCAAGAGGTCACTAAAGATGTTAGCCAAAATTTGGCCAACATGAATGGGAGTCATTCAAAACATTAATCTATGTGACCTTAAATTTGTTGATAACCATCATGAAATTATTTTCATGGTAATTAATGATCTAGGATGATAGATAAGATGTCCTCCTTGGCATCTTAAAAGTTATTTAGGATGGTCTTGTCATAAAAAATTCACTCATTGTAAGCCTTAATAATGTGTTTAGAATTAGTTAAGGTAAGATTGAAAAAGTTAATTTTAAGTGGGGATAAATTCCTTGAAGAAGCATTCTCAAATAAACAAGGTGGTGAAACCTCAAGGAACAATAATGGTCCAAAGCTTACCAAAGTTGTCAAAGAAGCAAATCTAGTAAGTGGATCACATTATTTTTCAAGCAATTTATAGAGTTTAAGGTAATTTTGACAATATTAAGGTATGTCATACTTTATTCTTATTTGTCATTACAATTTTGAGATGACACTTACTATTAAATAGTAAATTTAAGGTTTGTTTCTTGGATAGAGGTATTTTATAATCCATTTAACATCTAGATGATGACATCATAATGGTATGTTCTGTACACCTTCCCCAAAGTCCTTTATAACTACTTTATAAAAATGGAATTGATTTTTTTAACTACCACTCACCATTTTTAACATCTAAAGAAGGATTTTTTATATTAATTTTAGGTAAAAAAATGGGGGAAACATTTAGACACACTCTTCCATATCTATACATGTTAGAGTTAATTAAAGAGTCAGTTAGTTCATCTTTTCCACTAGTGTCAAAGGGTATAACAATAAAATTTTGGAATAAAATAATATTTTAGAAGTTACTTATAGAATATTTATATTGGATGATAGTGTAAAATCTCTTCCATAGGTACCTATGACCTTTTTAGGTCCAAATATATACATGGAGTGGATTTTTAGAGCCAAAAATGAAGAAACCTATTCATTCTCCCTATCAATCTCCTTGGTAGATCTGTAAGGCACACAAATTTTAACTTGGTTCATGAAGGAGAGAGAAATTTGGGAAATTATATATTATATGAAATATGGTGTCCTTATTCCCTTCCACCTTTTGGCATTAGTTACTTGGTTAAGCCCCTTAACTCTATGAACAATTGCTAAGAGTGTAAGGGGCTGAAAATGTCTTCTTCATCCCTATAAGCTTAGGTTTATCTTTTTAATTCCATATTTAATATTTATGAAGGCATAATGATATTATTTGGGTGATCTCAAGGCTCAAATATACATACATGACATAAAATTCATCAAGCACATTAGCTAAAGTAGGTATTTTCAATAGGAAACTAGTTCTATCATATTGGTCATATTATAGTCAAGACTGCCAACTAGTTTTGGATTGGTTTAATAGTGTTCTCACCTAAATTTATATCCAACTAACCTATATAATTACTAACTCCTAAAAATATCCTTATACCATCTCCAAATATCAAGTGAACTAAAATAGCGAAAGGAAAGTGAGAATCAATCATTGAAAAGGATGTTGTAGGCTTTAGCTAAGAAAGTTTGCTAAGTGAAATGAGTTTGATGAGTTTCATATGTTGAATTAAACATCATGTGAATATTTAAAAATTATATAAATACATGAATATTTAAGACACCTAATAATGGCCAAAAAAGGTCTCAAATAACACCTACATGTCACTGTCAATAAAGTGAGGTTCAAGGGACATATGTGTATATGAAAGATGAGTTGTGAAAGTTCAAAGGGTGTGTAAATTATGGATAATTCATACAATTATTGAAATATTATTTTAATAACAATAAATAATAGTTTATAAGAGATATTTGATCCTATTGAGGACCAATAAGGAGAACTATGTGAAATAGATCAAAAGACTATTAGGGTGTCTTATGAGCATTTAACTTAGTTTGAACATTGTGTAATTACTATATAAGACTGTAATATAGTTGGAAACATGGTATAAAATTACAAATAATGAATCAAATAAAATCAAAACTGATAATAATAGGCAAAATGAGGTATAGGCCTAATGTATATTGATCGGCTTATCACAGGCCTATGTGTGAAAAACCAATGTGAGTGTTGGATAAAAGACCTAGAGGGTCACATAGGATAGAGAAGATATGAATAATTTTAATCCTCATTGGGACACTAATTGATTTAAAACTATCTCCAAACACCTCACTTACAAATTTCACCATACAATGAGTTCAAATAGTCATATACAAGTTGGTTATGAATAGACAAGAGAAGAAACATACTTGTGGAATCTAATAGAGATATAAGAGTGTCTATATATAGGTTAGGAAGAACATTAGGAAAAAACCTAATCCTTTTCAAGATTACTAGGTTGTAAAAAAGTGACAATGAAGAGAATCCTACTTTAGACTTATAGTCATAGCCCTAAAATATTACCTACAGGCCTACCATAGGTCTAGATGAATAACAAAATGTGTAATTATGATTGGATAGGAGTAAAATGGGTTATAAATAATGGTTATAATAATAAATATGTATCCACCCCTATTGGCATCATCAAGAGACTAAAATAGTCTGAGGAAAAGTCATTCAAATAAGGCTAATTTTCAAAGAGCTCAAAATAACACCTACAGGCTAGTGATAGTCGGTATAGGTGTGAGAAATCATGAAATTATTTAGTATTAGTGATAAATAATTATACTTATGGATAATAATAACATGATAAAACTCTTCAATACTAATCAAAGTGTCAATAGACCTAGTAGGCATACATAGGTCTGTGTGTAAAATGAGAAAATAAATGGATTGTGTGGTGCTTAAGGGATGTTCAAAGGTTTTAAAATGGAAATTAATTATAAGGATAAATGTTATATCCATTATATATTATAATAATAACCTCATACAGTTCACCAAGGAGACTGAATATAATGAAATGGGAAATAGGTCTAATTAGGCCTAAATAGCCTAAATTGGTCATACACAAAGTTTAGGAAAAAATTAAAGTATGGAAGTATTATAAGGATTAAATATTTTAAATATGGTATATAGTTTTTTTTAAATATTTTTACATTATTTTTATCTCACTAGATATGAATTAAAGTTCTCAAGTAGGCTTGTTAGGGTCACTTGAATGTAACTAGGCATAGCCCCTAGTTTTGAGCTTGAAGCAGTTTCAAGTGGATTGAAAATTAAATTCATAAATTTAGGCATGGGGATACCTAAAAATATGTGGAAAAAATCCTAATTAAAAATTTATAATTCAATCCAAGCAACTTGGTGTATTCTTTGACTAAATAACTCTCCTTGAGTGCATAGTTGCAGACCTAGTCACCTAAGAGACATTTTCATCATGTGTGAACATCCATGATTAGATTATGGGGATATTTATCTCCTTTTGAGAGGTGGGGTGTGTTTTTAACTCAATATTATTATAATTGGTGTAAGTATTAAGTCCCATAACTCTATTAACAATCATTAAGAGTTAAAGTGCCTTAAACGCTGCCTAAACCTTCTCAAGTGACCGAATGGAAGAATTTGACTTCTTAAAGGCCTAAGGTAGATTGAAAGATGCTTGAAATGAGATGAATGACTCTCCTATACACCTTATGGAGTATAATTCCATCATGTGTGGGGATAGAGTGTATATAAAAGTAGTCCAGAACTACATTCTTGAAACTATTTATCAGTGTTCAAAGGGTATTAATCTCTCTAATGATTTTAAAATAATATTTAAGCCAAAATGGATATATTATGACCCTTTTAAAGTAAATTTATAAGTTTTAACTTTCACAGTATGATCTTAAAGTGATAAGTTATGGATATGAGGAGTTTGAAGTTCATATTAGAATCACTAAAGAGAAGGAGCATGGTAAGAGATAAAGGTTGTCATAGAAGATCCTCATAGTGCCAAGTGTCAGTTGAAAGTTTTTTAACTCTCATAAGAAGTAGTTAGGTAACTCCATAATAATGAGTTATGATAAATAAACCATCAAAACTACCAAGGATTTTTATACACCACTCTTGTGAAGATTTTCATCAACGCTTATTCTAGAAGAGGAAGAGGAAGAGGAAGACGAAAACACACTCTCTCAAAGTTTGGTGTCATTATTTTTCAATTTTTTAACTCAAATGATCATGAAGGATAGTTCATGAATTTTCTTCTTGTCCTTTATTTCTATGTTCTTCCAATTTCTTATATAAATTTAGCCTTGAGAGGCATTGTAATCATCCTCAAAATTGTGATGGTGAAACCCTACCAAACTTAATACTTATAATTGCGTAATAAAATAAAATCAAAATAGATATTAATATATTCATCTTAAATACACTAATTTGGAATGATTTTTTTATGAATACTTTGTGATGGTGTGTAATTTTTACTGGCCAAATTTGGCCCACATAAGAATCTTTTTCCTAGAAATGGTTTGAACAGATGAGTAGAGTTTTGGATGGAATGAGTGGACCAAATGTTTGGAAAGAGGTCTAGGACTGAAAAAGAATATAAAATTATCATGGTGTTTAAATCATTCAAGGGGTTTGCAAAAATCCTTAGAAGTTCATTAGAGACTTTTAAAGAGACAACAGTTTCTTGCATAAGTCTAGAAGAACTAGACCACCATAACACATTACGTAGAAAGAAAAAAGTTATTCTAGTTGTATAATTTATAAATACACTTAGGAAATCAACCAAATTCAAAGGAATACAAGTACACAATTTTTTTCATGCCAAAAATATCCCCTAAAATTTTTGTATCTTGATGAGTTATCTATCTCAAGGTATAAGCTTCTAAAGTTGAACTTGTAGAGTGGGACATGTATGCAAATGTTAAATTTGGGCCTTGTAAAATATCTAATTAAACTCAAATATTCTTGAGGATAAGTTCATGGGTGAAAAATGTTAAGATCTCAGGTACCTGAATAAAGATCCAATGGTGAGTGGTTAAGGATGGTGTCAATGGGTCCTAAAGATCAATTGGAGCACATTTAATCGTGCATTAAAAGATTAATGACAAGTTAGAATTTAAAAGGTTAGTGAATCCCAAAGACAAGAAATAATTTTCCAATTTTCATGACCATGGTAGCTATTAGGTAAGTTAATGACATGTGTTCAAGCTATGAAAAGGAAGATTGATGTTGCATGATAAAGTAGATCTAACAGTGCTCATCCAATCACATGGATGTTGATCAATGATGAGTGAGAGGTCAAAGAGTCAACATATCTTAGGAATGAAAGTAAATATTCCATGTGGTGTAATCAAAGGAATAGATGGATTGGCTATAAGATCTTAAGTATCAATGTAAAGAAGACAAGTGTCATAATCTTTAAGACCCAAATCAAGATCAATGGCTAATGTCAAAAGTCAAAAGCCAAGGACTTCATAAATAAAAATTTAAACCTAGGTCAAAATAGAGGAAAGTACTACAAGGATCATCCCATCACCATCATATCTCGATTGAATACAAGATATAAATTAGACTATGCTCAAAAGAGATAAACAAGGGCAAATGTGTGATCATGGAAAGGTTTTTATCCTTTGACATGGTTATAAATTTTACCTAAAAGGTACTTAATACCACTTAAATTAGCCATGGCATGGATCTATCTAGATTTAGGATATGAGGCCTTTGTTCTTACAAAAAAATCAAGTGGTAAGTGGTGTAGAAGATCAAATAAAATATATGTTGTGGTTGTATAAGTAGTTAGAGAATCCGATACTATTCATAATCATAAAGATCTTTTATCTAAAAATCTTAGTCATGACTCATCATGAAAAACAAACCCTTATCTTCTAGTGGATCTCTCAACCAATGAGAAAATCTTGAAGGTTATTAGGACAAATACATGATAGCTTGTTGAGGAAGGATGTCCTATTAACTCAAAAAGTGATGGAAAATTTAATGAAGGTGGTTGGGAATCTATCCAAGTGATTAGAACTCATTTATTAATTTATGTATTCATGCCCCCTCTTCTCTCTCCCTTTATCCTATATCACCCAGTCTTTCCCATTTGTAAAGGATCTCTCTCTCTCTCTCTCTCAAGAATTCTAGATTCTCATAAGGTCTCTTTGATCTATAATAGAAGGGCAATCTCTGAGATGTTAAAAAATATGCTCATATTGATTAGGTTAAACCCTATCAATAATTTGTAAGAACTACCTCTTGATGAAATAAAAGACTTTCTTTACTTATCTCTTATCTTGGATCAATGTTTAGTCAGTTGTGCATGATGGTCTTATGAAGGATATTCCTCCATATCCATTGTCCTCCTTTATGACCTCCTTTAGGGTGTTTTTAAGCTATTACAGGTGTGGATTAGTGTTATGCTTGAAACTAGTCCATGAAACACTTATGCAATCACCTGGTTTGTGAGGTTGTGTGAGCTAGCATTATCTTGTGTTGATCTATTGTGGGTTCAAGCTTAGAGGAGTCTTCCATTTTTATTTGGTGCATCACCCTGTTATCTTTCTTAAGAGTCCTTTCTCCTTTTTTAACCCTTTTCTTAGCAGTAGCATTAGTTTAGGTGATCCATCAAGAGGAAGTCAACCTTCTCTGAAGGTTCAACCCTATTATAGGATACCCATAGCCTAGGGTTGTTCCCATATTGTGACTGGGAGTGGGGGATCTTAAATAACTCCTCCACAAAGGTGAAATCTCATGTCATATAACTTCATTTGAATTTTTCCTTCTCTTTCATGTCCCTATGTGAATTTGTCTTCCTTTCATAGGTCATATGAAGTGTGACACATGGTTTATTGGGTTTGAGAACTAATATTTCATTAGTGTTTACTATTAGTTCATCTTGAATAATCATCTTAGGCCCTTATAAATTCCATAATATTCATATTGAAATACTAGTATGCTAGGGACTATCTTGGAGTAGTATAATTATATTGTAACTTGTTGTTTCATAGTGCAAACCTTAGCAAGAAGAGGACACCATTTTTGGCACATCACTTCCATTTTTTATTGTTAATTTTAACCTTCTTTATATCCTTTTTCCAAGAAAATAAGTAGTTTAATTGTTTGTATAGTTTTTGTACTTGGGAGCTAGCCCAAAATCTAGAGGTTTAGTCTACATAGAGGTCACCCACAACCTAGGACTAATCCAATTATATAGCTCAAGTGAGAAGGCTTGAAGACCCCATCTCAAGGGTGCAAATTTGACCTATACCAATTATAAGATCAAATATCTAAATGATGTATATGAGTGTAATTCTTGGGCTTATAAGGAGGATAATGAAGATTATTAAATCTAGTAGAAAAAGGATTATTATGTTGGGTATTAATTGTAATATTATCTAATACAATATTATTCTACATACCTTTATCTTTATCATGATTTTTAGAAGAATAAGATTGATTATTATCTATGTTATCTTTTTAATTAGAATAAATATTTTGTCTTGTATTAACCTTATAAGCATTTATAGATTTGACTTTATGTAAACACTCATCAGATAAACACATATTTATATTATTAGAAAGATCAATGGAAATACTGTATTTTCCTTGAATATACCTTTTAAATTTTTTCATAGATAAATAAGTTATAGGATCATGATCCAACTCACAAACATTAAAATAATGAATTTTTTCTTTAATTTAACCTTTTTAAAGAAGGGAAGATTTACCTAATGAAGATGACTTGTCATCAAGTCACCTTTTAATGATGACCAACTCATTTCTAAGACAATGAATAACTTTAACATTCATGAATTATCTTAATTTAAACCATTTGTATTTCTATCATTAAAACTAACACATTTTAATTTATTTTCATACTCAATATAAAAATTTATAGTTCAATTGTAATCTATAATATATTTATCTTCTAAATCCACTTTATATTTTAAGGGTAAAGCACTAAAAAAATATAGTCTAGATAATCTTTTCAAAATTCTAACATTATGTGGGATCCTTTGTCAAAGTCTAACATATCTATCAATAAATCAACAAATGGTTTCTCTTAGATCTATAGATATATTTACTAATTCATTAACTAGATCTAAATCTTGATTAGGTTTACCAAAAAAATATCTAACCATTGCTCAATATCATTCCAAGTAAAAATAACACTAGAGGGAAGACTAATAAAAGTTTGATAATGTTTTTCTTCTAATTTGTGACAGAAAACTCAAAGAGACACTTTCTCATTTTCAATACCTAGAGTTGCACAATTTAATCTAAATCATCTAGATGATCCTCCCATGATTTACCAGGACTTCAAAATAATTTAGGGATATCAATACTATAAGGAATGAGAAATAAGACCATTTTAAGAACCTATGAATCTGAAGCATTCACAACAAAATAATCGCAAGAGGTTGCAAGGATGAAATGCAAAGATAAGGCAAATCATATGATATTCAGAATAAGACATGCATGGTAGATGCACAAAGTTGGGAGATGAAAAAAGTGACATAATTAAAAATACAAATAATTTTTTATAAGTGGTGTACACCCTTTTTTCAGAAAACTAATTCAAAAACAAGGAAGGGTTAGTCCGACCCTAAACAACATATGCCATTTGGACTACAAAGGTTGCACACCCTTTGTAAGGGGCATACACCCTTTTTGGATGCTATTTTTTTTTTTCAATTCAAAGGTTATTGAAACACACACACACACACACACACACACACACACACATTGCAATTAGAGGTTGTTTTTAAGCACTTTGGACTACAATTTTTTTGCCATGTTTGATGTTTGTCAAGCATATATTTAGTACAATAAATTTTAGATATAAGTTTACATTTAATTTTATATTATCATACTTAAAATTTATTTTAATATGCATAACAAATTTGGGCCACTTATAAAAATTCTAATATCAATTACTGAGATATAGGAGTTACCATTTAGAAGTTAATTTTTCAAATTCCATTCTAGTTAATACTTAGTTTTCAAAATTTTAAGATCAGAACATAGAATGAGAATTGAGGTTACAAATTATAGTCATGTAAAATGCAAAAAATGATAACTTGAGCATGGCTAATGACACCCAATCCTTAGGTCTCTTTTGATTTCTCTCATGACCCTCTTAGGCTTACTTTTACTAATTCCTAATCATCCATGGCCTTATAGACTTGACCCTAGCCAAGCCAGGACCCTCTCTTCATGAATAATCCATCCCATTAGGTCTCATATACTCAATAAAATAGCACCAAAGTTGGACTATAACACTAGACCCTAGTGTGTCCCCTTTTTAGCACTCTTATCCAATCACAATTTGAGACTAGATTACCATTTTTCCCTGATTCCTCTTATTCATTATGTGTATCCTAGTCTGGTTTCATCTAACCCATGACCAATAGATCCTTATAAAATCCCATTCAAATATAATTTGGAAAGGGTTGGTATATATCATTCAATCAAGCAAGAATATAAGAAAGACCACTCAAACTATCTTCCCTAGTCTTTGCATATAGCCAATCTATATACTTTCAAGCCAAATCAAGTCCTTACACCAACCCCTAGTCATCTCAAACATAACCAATTTTACCATTTATTGTATTTCATTCACTATTACACCAATCACTCTTAAAGGGAGAACTAAGGTAGGTAGCACATATCATTATCCATAGTTATGTTATAGATATTACTTGATTGTGGATTTATCACATTACCTATAGTATGACACATATCTATTAGCATATTATCACAACAAGATGGTCACCTATTTTGTACTTTTCACAAGATTATAGCCCATGATACAAATACATGTATATCTTTATAGTAAAGATTGGATAAACTACAAGATTGAGGTAGTATTCAGATTATAACACCACCAATAAAACCAACTCCACCACTTCCACTGAAGTTGTCTACTAGAAGGGCTAAATATCCTAGAGAAGAGTCAACATCTCTACCACTATACAACCTTCAGTTTACCTTCAGTGTGATGACATCATGAACATATCATATGTAAAATATGATGATGCTTATGATGATGATCTTGAGGCATTTGATGATGGTCATGATCATTTTCTTCATTTCCATCCCCAATGGGTTCAATCCTTGGATTCCTTCCTCATCTAGCCTAGTCTTTTATATCATTATGGACATATTGCTTTATTTACATGATTGTACATAGTTTCATTTTATTTTTGCTTGTACATAACCTCTTTTTATTGATTTTTCATAGTTCAAATATTCCAAAAATACAAAAATAATATAACATTTCAAAATCTAAAAACATTCAAAAATGTCAATACATCAAAAGCATTTCAATTATATGCATCGTCCATGTTTTACATTGTTAATATCATCCTAAGACTTACAATTTCTATTTCATGCTATTGTATGTTGATTTATCTATATTACCATACTTCACTTCATATTCTAAGTGTGTGCAGTGACATTCAACTCCTTGATTGCCTCACTCTACCCATTGAGGGGACATCCTACTTCTACATTCAAGACACACTTTAAAATGCATACCCACTGGGGGCATCTTATACTTAACTACACCATCCAGGTTAAGTTATTCCTACACTACACACTCCAAGTTATCATGTTAATTTACATTAATTACTAGGTCACACAGATTATTATATTAATATTTTACTAGTATCTAGCACTTGTGTATCTCTTAGCATATACCTAGTCTTGTACTAACATGCCTCGAATAATTTCACTCTTGATTTGATTAGTTAGATGTTCTTTTATTTTCTAGTCTTTACATTCTTTTCTTCCTTGCTTAGCATAGCTAGATGTGATTTCATTTATCAGTTCCTATTTATCTCTTATATGTGCCTTATGACATTTTCCAATTTCATTTTCTTCTATATCTTGTGTGTGCCTTAGGACATTTTCTAATGTCCTTGTCTTATATTCATATGTGTGCCTTTGGACATTTTCAAATGTCCCTTGCCTATACTCTTATATGTGATTATAGCTTTCATGCCAACTTGGTTATTTCAACTATATGTGTATGTGGCATTTAAACATGCCTTGTATGCTTGTTTTCTAGTTTGAGTGACATGTGCCCATGTCCCTTGTTTGTGTGGCCAATTGGTCACCCTTATATGCTTCTTTCTTTTTACTTTGATTACTTTTTTTCTTGATTGCATCTTTGATTGTTACAATGCCATGATCCTTATCATGCATTTTTCCTATTCTCTTGGATGCCATGATGGACATCATACTCCATCCCTCTAACTAAAAAACCAAAAACTAACACTTTTAGTTCTATTTTATTACATTGCATATGATATTACATTATTACATCTATCTAGGAATACCCTTGTTGAACTAACAATATCTCAAATCAAACCATGATACATCTTGAGATATCTTATTGATTATCATTACTATATCATGTATATTTCTAACTTAACACACTTCTAGGGCTTCTTCTTCTGAGTGACCTCATTGCACAGTACTTATTCCTACCCTTATAAGAGGGGACAACATATAGGGTTTTTTATAAATATTAGATCTCCTATCAATCAAAAAATATAGTTTCAGAATAACCAAAATAGCAACCAAACATCAAACCACTCAGAACAAGCTATGTAGATAGTCAATATTTTAGATTAGTTATAAGTTTCAACCTATGAAACTAGCACCAAGGTTGGACTACAGTGTTAGTTATCAATGTGTCCATTTTTGGTGCTCCTATGTAAATATTTAAAAATAAGGTTTTCTAGAAGTAGGTAGAAGCTAGGTTCAGCTACAACTTTACACAATTAGAACAGCTCAAATTAGTAGTTTTGCAATATAGTTTTCTCATAGAATTTAGACATAGGAGGCATCATTAATGCCATGATTGGTTCTCACTTCTAGTTTTAGATATGACAATTGGCTTAACTTCTAGATTAGAATCCATGTTTTATACACTAGTGATTAAGGGTAGATTGCACAACACTTTTGCTTCTTTTATTTGAGTTTTTAGCATTACCCAAGAATTCTCAGTAGTTTTATGCCTTATTCCATCTATAGGTGGTTGGAATAATTTTAGAGTGGCTTTCATACAATCCTAACCTCCACATTCCTAAGTACCCAAGTTCCTGAGTGACTTCCACATAAGCCAAATTTTTAGTTTTAGAGTGGCTTTCATACAAGCCTAATCTCCATATTTTTTGAGTTGTCCAACATTAGCCTAGATTCTAGTACACATTCAGATATCTATACCACATTATCATATTTATAGAGTATTCATGATCTTCAGGTGCCATCTCATATGACATACTTCTTCATACTGGTATTAGTTTATAGCTTCACTTCATGGGGAAATGATGGAGCCAAAGAGTCAACCTTTATATTCTTGAGCCATCTATTTAGAGGGATTGGACACATAGTCTAAACATCAATTAACACACACATGATCATATAGATTCATTTTGGGTGATGATGAATCCAAAAGGTTAGCCTTTGCATTCTTGAGCCACTTTTTGAGGAATAGATCACTTAGCTTCATTTGTAATATAACTTTTGCTAAAGCTTCATCCAACACATCCATCATTAATAAACCTTACTTAGTATCATTATATGTTTTGTATTGGTTTGCATACCTAGTGAGTTATATTCATTCCTTTCTCTTCCTCTCTCTTAGCAAGCTCTATACATTTTTATTTTAGATTGCATATAATAAGAATTGATCTAATCTTTGTTTTCCTTTCATAGATTCACACTTACACAATATGTTCTCTATACACTATCTAGCATTATTTAACATCATGAGCTTCATGGGATTCACATTTGTAGGTAAGTTTAGGTATTATTTCTATTTTCTTTTATCCTAGTGTTTTGCTTAGCTACATCACTAGAATAAAGTAGGGGAAAATGTAGTCATATAAAATGTAAAAATTGGTAACTTGACCATGGATAATGACACCCAATCCATAGGTCCTATTACTTTCTCTCATGACCCTCATAGGCTTACTTTCATTAATTCCTAGTCATTCTTGACCTTCCAAACTTGACCCCAGCTGAGCCAAAACCCTTTCTTCATGATTAATACACCCCATAGGTCCCATGTGCTTAGGATAATAGTGCCAAAATTAGACTATAGTACTGGACTATAGGATGTCCCCTTTTTATCACTACTATCCAATCAAAATTTGAGCCTAGATTACCATTTTTCTCTAATTCCTCTCATTTATTGTGCTAGTCTAGTCTAATTTCATCTAACCCATGACCAATAGATCCTTATAAAATTCCATTCAAATATCATTTAGAAATGGTTGAAAAATATCATTTAAATAAGAAAGAATAAAAGACCACTTAAGCAATCTTCCTTATTCTTTGTAGACAACCAACCTATATACTTTCAAGCTAATTTAAGTCTTTACACTAGCCCCTAGTCATCTCAAGCATACCCAATTTTACCATTTCAAACATTTCATTCATTATTGCACCAAGCACTCTTAAAGGGAGAACTACATATGGATTGATCCCTCTTCAGAGTATTGGTATGTAGGTAGCATGCCCACATATAAGGTGTGAATCACATCTATTTCATCTTACACATACTAACCCATTTTCCCTATTTGCCAAAGTTTCTTTCAATTGCATAGAAGATATAGGTATATAAAGAATTATCTCGATAAAGGAACTCTGTTGATAATGAATACCTAAAAATTGGTACGCAAGCTCACACTAAGCAAGCAAACAAAACCCAAAAAGATTAAATCCCTAGGAAAATAGTGTTAAAGAAGGACTACAGTGCTAGATCCTAGGGTGTCTAGTTCCAATGCTCTTGTCTAATCAAACAATGAAGTCCAAGATCCTATTTATGATAGTACCCCAATCGTACACAAATTTTTTTATACCTTATCTCAATCAAAATAGTCTAGAATAAGCTATGTTTGATTTTCTCTCTCTTTCACTACTATTTTTTAGAAAAGGTCAAAATGTAATTCAATTTCACAAATCATTAGCTATAATTAGGAATATTATTTACCAATTTTTCCTACTCAGACCTATTAATTTAATAGAAATAAAACTCCATTATTCCCAAAAATAACAAATCATAAATCATGTTACATATGTAATATATCTATACTATTAAGGATTACATGTTTATTTTACCTACTTAAGTATTCCCTATCTACTTTATCTACTTGAGTATGTTCTACCTAATTAAATAACTAAACCATGGCTTGATCTCAGTGAGAATTCTCTACCTAAATACACAAGCCATATATTGATATTTGTTATTCCTTACTGGTTTCAAATTAAGTTCTCCACTTACTCAACTTGGTCTACTTCAAGGTCCTCTAGAAATTTGCTTGAAATTAGGTATCTTCCTAACCATAAATTATCTCTTGGTCTATCACAAAAGGTCTTTTGAGTATTGGTATTGAAATACTAATGACCTTATTCTTTAGTATTATATCTTTACTTATTAACCTCTATATTTAGATCAAATGACACTTTCAATGATTTAAAATAGGGTACTTAGTCCCAATATAGTAATATACTTTCAAGTAAAACCCTTTTTTGACTCTTAAAGCACTCAATTTTACATCCTCACTTCTTTAAACAATACTACAAGGGTTTCACCAATTATTTGACTCAATCTTCTTAGTGCATGAATAACTTCAACTCAAAACTCAAATGACAACAAATATACCCTATAAGACCAAATTATACCTCTTAAGGACTTGATACAAAGAGGTCTACAACTACCTTATTTTTTGGACTCATTAAATTCAAAAACACAATGAAAATATCAAAACAATGATACAAGACTCATAGGTGTCTTTATATAATCTCAAGATACCAATTAGATCACCAAAGTGCCTAAAAAGTTGACTAAGTCCTAAAAACTACTAAAATATTATGTATAGGAATGTTTGGTCTTAAAAAGGTGTTATTAATCTAATCTCATCAAAGTATTCTTATAAAGATTTATCAGGATGTTTGGAGACTATCTCTTAAGATAAAAACCCAATTTCCTTTATTGTTTTCTTAACATCTTATAATTCAACGAAAACTCTAATCTTTAGGTCCAAATGGCCTAATTTGCTTACTTAAAAGGATATTAACTTGTCTTAACTATCAAATTATATTAATAAATTTAATTTTAAGTATTATATAGTGTTTACATAATAACATTTGACCTTCATAAGAGGATTATACTCAATCAATAAAGTTGGAGATGTACTATACTTGGAGTTTCCTATCTTTGCCTTGGAATATTCTAAACCTTGTTCTCAACTTAGAAAATGAACTTTAATTAATGCATCTATCAACATGCATAAATTAATAGCCTACAAAATGCAAACTATAGCATATATATTAATGATATGGTCATTCATAAATTGAATCTACCATATACATGGTACTACATGTAGGTATTTGATCACTCATACATGACATCTTCATGTGGTCATGATATGGTCACTAATATTAGACACATATATAGATAATAACCCTAGTACACTCCATTTCCACCTAAACCATTAACCCTAAACCCCAAACCCCAAGATATAAAACCTAAACTATGAACACTAAATAATATACCTAAACCCTAGACCCTAATCCTTAAACCTTGAACCCTTAACCCTAATACATTATCCCTAAACCAAAAAAGACAATCCATAAACCCTAAACTATAGAGCCAAACATATAAAATTAAAACATTATACCATATAATTTATACCCTAGACCCTAAACCCTAAAACCTAAATGTAAGCCCTTAAGCCTAAACCCTAAACCCCAAATTATAAACCTAAAATCCTAAATCCTAAACCCTAAAACCTAAATGTAAGCCCTTAACCCTAAACCCCAAGCCTAAAACCATGATCCATAAGTCATAAACCTTAAACATTAACTCTTAAACCTAAAATTATAAATCTAAATAAAAAATGAAAACCCAAAAACTTAAACACTAAACCTAAATCCCTTAACCCTAAACACCAAACCTAAAACCCCAAACCATAAACACTAAACCCCAAATCCTAAATCGTAAGCCCTAATACCCAAACACTAAATCTTAAACCCTAAATACTAAACACTAAATTCTAAATTCTAAACCCTCAACAAAACCTCAAGACCAAAACCCTAAGCCTTATACCTTAACCATATACCCTAAGTGTGAAACCATAAACCCAAAACCCTAACCCTAAAAACCATGCCTTAAACCTTAAAATATAAACTCCTAGTCACTTAATAAATAAAACATAAATCCCAAACATTTAAACATAAAATATAAATTATAAGCCCTAAATGTTCATACTTAAACCATAACACTTGAACTTGAACCCTAAATTCTAATCCCTCTACACTAAACCCTAAGCTATGAATATTGAAACATCAACCATAAACCTTAAACCTTAAATTTATAAATCCTAAACCTTTATCCATAAACTATAATCTTGAGGTATCACCTATATATATAAAGGATAGGGGACATTGGCTAAGCCATATTTTGAAAGGATACAGTGAATTCTAACCTATATAGATAAAGGCATGTCTAGGGACATTCATGTAAAGGGCTTAAAGTTAGATTCAAGATGAATTCTTAATAATTTATGGGTTTTTAGGTTAATGGGTCTATCATTATGCATAAATATCTAGCCTATAACATTCAGCCTATAACATACATATAATAACGATATAGTCATTAGAACATTACATCTACCCCATACCTAGTATTACATGTAGGTATGGTGTCACTCATACATGACATATTCATATGTTCATAATCCAATCACTCATACTAGACATAGATATAGCTAATCACCTTAGTACACTCCATTTACACATAAACCATTAACCCAAACCCCAAACCCTAAACACCATAAACCTAAAAATTTTAACCCTAAACACTATAAACCTTGAACACTTAACCCTAATACATTATACCTGAACCCAAAAAAATAATACCTAAACGTCAAAACCTAGACCCTAAACATAGAACCTTAAACCCTAAACTTTATACCCTAGACATTAAGCCCTAAAACCTAAACTTTAAGCCCTTGACCCTAAATCCCAAACCATAACCCTAAAATCCTAAATCCTAAACACTAAACCAAAAAACCTTAACCCTATATCATTAAAATTAAATGCTAAACCTTAAACACAAAATTAGAAATCATGAATATTAAACCTTAAACACCCAATCCTAAACCCTAAACATTGACCCCTAAAGTATTAACACTAAACCCTAATCATAAAACCCTAAGCACTAAACCGTAAAATTTTAAAATTTAACCCTAAACCACAAACCATAACCATAAAATTTCAAACCCAAAACCATAGACCCTAAATCCTAAAATTGGATAAACCCTAAACCTTAAAACCTAAATTCTAGAACCTAAATAATCAACTCCAAACATTGAACTATAAACTTTAAACCCTTAACTTAAACCCTAAAAATAAAACCTAAATTAAAAACATGAAGCATACACTATGGAGACCACACTATAGAGGAATGATGCAAGTATTGGTAGTTCAACTCAACCCCCTCTCTATTTTCCTATCATAATTACTACACAAGTGCAAAGATTTCAATGCAAGGAGAAAACATGCGATAACAAAGTCAATATGAAAAAATTATAATAATTTATACTCATGACCCACATCATTCTTTGAGAATAACTCACAAAAATGAGAATATCCACAATGCTTTGGCCCTTTTTCTCAACCATTTGGAAATAATTATGTCTAGAAGAAAGATTTCACCTCATAAAAAGCAAGTACAAAAAGGTAATTTTTGATCTATCATCATTTTTCACCATCCCTCATCATTCAAAATGAATTTTTTCCATGAAAGTGAAAAGATGATATTATCTTATTTTTACAATGTAAATAATTCAACAATCTCCCTAGATTAATCCATCATGACCCTATCTAATATACTAGACATAAATGAGAATAATCACCCTAATACAGTCAAATAAAAAAAAGGAATTGAAACACCATTCAATATTAATTTGAAAAAGATATTAGTCAATCTAAAAAAAATTATATTGACTATTGGATTGTAACACACTCTATTAGATGAGGGAGTGATTAGGGTTGATGATAGAGTGATTAGGCATGATGAGGTATAATTATGGAATGGTTCAGGATAATGAGGGATGAGGACATATGAGGAGTGGGTGATTAGGGATGATTAAGGATGATGAGGTTTGATGAGGTAGTGATTAAGGATGATGAGGGGTCTAATTAAAGATGATGAAGGATTGAATAGGGATGATAAGAAATAATGATGGTTAATGAGGGAGTTATTAAGGATGATGAAGGATGATGAGAGTGTGGCTAGGGATGATTCTTGTGATGATTAGAGAGTTATTAGGTATCATTAGGTTTGATGAGTTTTTATGATGGAGTGTTTATTGATGATAAATGAGAATGAGGGATGATGAGGGAGTGACATGGGATGATGAGGGTTAATGAGGGAGTGATTAACAATAATGAAGGATGACGATAGTCAATAAGGGAGTGATTAAGGATAATGAGGGATAATGAGAACCAATGAGGGAATGAATAGGGATGATTAGTGAATATGAGGGTTGATGAGGGAGTGATTAGGGATGATGAGGATCAATAAGGGAGTGTCCTATTTGAATTTAGAGTGATATAATATGACTTTATTCTAAGTGACTTTGGAATAATGCATGATATTGGAATTGAAGAATGCATGGATTGACCATCTATATAACATTTGTGTTAGTGTGAATGGTATTTTTTTAGAATTAATTTGAATGGTTTTTAAATTTATTCTATTTTGAACGGATTCTATTAGTGTGATTGGATACATTCATGTATCATATAAGTTATCATATCATGATTATAGGTAGATGTCATGTATGAGTGAATGCATACATATATGTAATAGGTAAGCAATATATGTCATGTATGCATGACCATATCATGAATATAGGTATGTTACAATTTACATGACATAGGGTATTCATTTATACATATTGATAGATCCATTGATTGAAAAACCCATAAATTATTTAAGAATCCACCTTCAATCTTAGGTATTCAATCGGGTAGGGCATACTCAAGTAGGTAAAGTAGGTAGGGCATACTCAGTTAGGTAAAATATGGATCATAATCCATGGTATATATCTATTACATACATAACATGATTTGTAACCTCATTTTTCATTCTATATTTTGATCCTAAAATTCTAAAAACTAAGTATTGACTAGAATGGAATTTGAAAAACTAACTTCTAAATGGTAACTCCTATAGCTCTATAATTGATTTCAAAATATGTTGAGTGGCCCTAATTTTTTATATTTAGTAAAATAAATTAAAATGTAATATAAAATTAAATATAAACTTATACTTAGCATTTATTTTACTATATATATTCTTCCAAAACTTCAAACATGGAAAAAAATTATAGTTTAAAGTTATTAACAATAACCTCTAATTACAAAAGCAACACACACACACACACACACACACATGTATTTCAATAACCTTTGAATTGTAAGAAAAAATTAGTCCAAAAAAGGTATACGTCCTTTATAAAGGATGTACACCATTTAGAAAGGATGCACACCATTTTCAAAGGGCATACACCCTTTAGAAAGGGAATACACTCTTTACAAAGGGTGTGCAGCTTTTTCATAAGGCATACACCTTTTAAAAATTTCAATTTATTTTGCATTTTCCCTCTAAATATACTTTGGGTATAGGCTTGGGGATGTCTAAACCTACCTTGAAACTGGTCATGGAGCAACCCACTTAGTTTCTAGTAAATTTAAGAGTCTTTTTCATCTTTGTTGACACATCTAATTAGGCATCTTTTATTATTTTAAAAGATAATTATATGGGTTTATAGAGGAGAAAGTTTAGTTTTAGAATATTTAATTTTTTTAATGTTAGAATATTATATATAATTAGTAATTAATTTATACATAACATACATCATTATGGACTATATACTTATCATCACAAATAATCTTATAAATTTTTGAATATTAGTCAAAATTTTATAAAACTTATATCTCAACAATCTACACATTGTCAACTATGCTTTAAAAAATGATTTTTATGAAGTTAAGGTCAAAAATTTATGTTCGTACACTTGTAATTTCAATTTTTCAACTATCTTGTCTTATAAAATTATTTAAAAATTATATATAATAAAAAATTAATAAAAAATATTCTCAGTAATATTTAACATTTCACCTATTCATAAATGAAGTTTCTTATAAAAATTCAATCATTTACTCAAAAAAGGTGTGTTCATACCCATGAAATATCCTTATATTTTCATAAAAAATGACCAACCTATTTTCATAAATGCATCTATTTCACACACTTCTATCATTTGAGTATTGAAAAAAATTATATATTTAGAAACTACATTCAAAATGTCACTATCGATAAAAATTTATCTTTGGTCAAATTAGTTCAAACCCTACATTTATAAAGTTTTTATAAGTTTATACATGTCCTATAGGAGTCTCATAATGGTCTAAACATCTTACTTATCTTCTATTTAGCCTTGGTCTAAGCCCATTCTCCTTGTACTAGTCTAGTCAAATAAAGTCAAAGTTTGTCAACCAAGGTCAAACTTAGTAAAAGGTTAAAATTTTGTTATAAATATTATAATATGGTCATTTAGGTGTCCTAAGGTGTTTCTAAGTCATTTATTTGTCCTTTACCATGCTTTATATGCAAAATATGCCTTTTGGCCACTTTTCTAGCATAATAAATGACTTATATAGACTTTCAAGGGAGAATATTGTCAAAAAGGTTATTATAAATTTTAAGGAGGTTATGCGATGTCAGTATATATCATAGGTGAGTTAATTAAATAGTTATGTGTAGAAATGGGGAGTTTTTCCTTATTTTTAGGCCCTTTTGGGCACTTATATAGACTTCTTGAGTTTTCCATCAGTTAAAAACATGGGAAATGTGTCTCTTCACATCCTTATATTAATTTAAACACTTTTACTTTTGATATAAGTTTAAAAAGTTCATATGAAACTTCTTCTTCTTCCACTTTCTCCTTGCATGCCAAGAAATGCCAAATTCAAACACTTGGTGTGGACTGAATAGTTAGAGTTGAAAAGAATGGTATTGGTGGATGAAATGTATATGAGTTTACTTCACTTTAATGTAAATATTTCTCATATTATCATCTTATCATTTATGAACCATTGATAACACCTTAGGCAGCCTTTTATGCACTTACATCCATTAGGGGGTCACTATTTGCACTTATTTTAGATTTCCTTGATTTGGTTTGATGGATTTGTTTATTTTAGGTATTTTCCATGATTTAAAATACATTTATATGGTTATAATATTTTTTAAAATCTCAAGTGCCTAAGAAATCCTCTTCTAGGCTTATATATACTTCCAAGCTAGTCTTCTCGCACTTGTAACTATCTCAGGCACCATGAAGGAATTTTTCACATTGGAATGGAGGCATGGGACATTGATTAAATTTTTTAAACCTATGAGGATTAATATAAAGGTATTATACAAAGTTTTGGATTCATAAAATGCTAAACCAATGCTCAAATGACTATGTTTCCCATCATTGTCAGCCCTCATAGAGATACCTTCACCTACAGGTGCCATTGAAGGTGTTGTGAAATATATTTATAGGTGTTTTTTATTGGAGTTATCCATTTTAAGGATTGAAATTTACAATTTAAGTGGATGGAGAGTCTCACCCTTACATTTCCACACTCTTCCATGTTTTGCTTGCATATCACAGTCACATGCACATCTATAGGTGACCTAAATAAATAGTATCAAGGCTTTTCTAAGTGTGAAATAAGTGCTTAATACCTTGCTTATGGCCATGGTGAGTTAAAATACATCATAAAAAACCTCTTAGAATGAATGGGTTGATAGGAAAATAAGTATAACTTTAAAAGTGGGTCAAAAGACTATTTCAAACTTGTTATCCCCAAAAATCCAAAATAGAGGCCCATAAGGTTTTGGATGACCTATTTAATCATGCCCCCTGAGTGACCTAATGTATATTTAATATTGGATCCTATATTCCCTATAGAGGATAACATATATACCAAATTTGAGGCCAAAATATTAAGAGGGAGGTGGTCATTTTGACCCTCAAAGTTTCCAAAGAAAACACTGAGTTCTTTTAGTGTTGTCTACAAGTATAAGCATAAAAATATCTTCATATCCACTTAGACTACAAAAAAAACCATATAAATTCATTATAATGATTCATAATGTCTTCAAATGAGTTATTAATATTAAATGATACTCAAAGAAGGTGGTGTGCCTTGTTTTAACCCCTAAACACTCTCCTCTATCTGTACACAAGGCAAAATGTGCACCTACAATTAGCTAAAGGGAAGGGACAACAATAGGCATAAATGGATCAGTGGGATGAGCCTAAATTATGGAGATAGAAATTATAGTGTGTGGAAAGGTTATGAAATGAATATGGATTCATTAAGAGAGATACTTATTTTCTATAGGGGAAGTTAATGAGAGATAGCACATTTCTAGAAGCATACATCTATAGTCAGGGTCCTAGAGGAATTGGTCTCAGTCAGGAATGAAGGGGATAGTTGAGCTCATTTGAAAAAAAAATTATAACCCAAAAAAAAATCATATCATGTGACCCATATACAAATGTTTAAGGATAGATATAAACCTAAACCAAGCCCCTAGTACCTATAGTAGGCCTGAGAAGTGGCACCTATAGGTAAAAAGGGCTAAAATTGTGAAACAAGTGTGACCATGTGCAAGAAAAGGAGAGTTTATTATTTAATGAGCGAGAAAATATATCTAATGACATCAAAAAACCATGATAAAGGTATACTAAAGACACATAAACCTCAACAAGGGTGTCATAGTCTATCTACAAGCAGGGTCTTAAGGGTGTCTTAGTCCATAACAAGTATATGGCCTAGTCTTGGGAATGAGAGATAAATTAGTGCAAGGGATGGAGCTCAATTTTATAAAAAATGATGGATGACCATATATACAAGATTTTAAACATTATATGAGGTTGTTATTATGTTCTTTAATCCTAAACCAAGTTCAAATAACCCACATGTAGGCCTAAACAATGGTCTCATTCTAGGCATTTATAAATTTAGTCTATATTTCAAAAATCATGGAAAGTGTTTAAGGAGCATGTGGAAAAAAGGTGTCTCAAAAAAAGATGCAAAACTCAGTCATCCTTCAAAACCCCTATAGATAGTGCATTCCTACAAGTCTATCTTAGCTTTTGAAGGTTTTAGAGGGTTAAATGGATGATTTAAGTGATAAAATTTATTATATATTACCCTTAGGAGTTAAATAATTTATTCAAATGGTCAATTTGTAAGGGCTAATAGAGATAATACTCTCTATTTTATCTCAGAGGTAAGGTACTTTTCCCATGCACAAGACTGGTAGTTTTGAGAAAAAGTGATGAGTAGGTGACCAAAGGATAAGTAGAGATCAAATGAAGGTTTATGAAGCTAGATAACACATAAAACAAGCTTAGAAAACTTTTTATAGGGTTTGAAGGCAAATAAGGAGGCCTAGCCAAGGATGTTTGTAGGTAGACCTAGTGAGGCAACATGCAAACCTATCCTCAAATGAGAGTTCACTTTTATTTTGGGCCTTAGGAGAGTATATAAATGACTTAGATCATCTTCACAGAGGTATATTTGAAGTTTTTAAACCATAAACTTATATGGGAATCCATTTATAAGTCATATTGAGTCTAAAGTTGTAAGCAAATCCTTTAGAGAAGGCCTAGGCCTTATTGCTAGATAGGGTCATTATTCATTTATAGCTCTAAGGGAGATATTATAGTGATAGGAACATGTTTTTTAGATGTATATAGAGTTTATTGAGCTTTCATTATGTATAAGATGTCATATATTAATCACTTTTGGACCCAACACCATGACAAGGTTTGTAAATTGAAGAGGTGCAATCGAGAGGTCAAATTCAAATGCTCATACCTACTTCAAGACATTGCATTGGATTTTGATAATTTATAGGAGGATTAAGTAGGTCCCAATTGGGTAAATTAAGGTGTTAGTTTATAGTTATAACATCAGAGGTTTATGAACAATCTTTTAAGGCTTAGTGCACTCAAAACCCTCCCAAAACCTATTTTGTGACTTGATGGAAGAAATGAGGTCCAAATTACATAAAAATGAACAAATTTCACCCTAAGAGTTAAATATAAGTTTTTTAAAACTTCATGAGGTCTGGAGCCATGAATTAGATTATATGAAATCCATATAAATTAGGAAAAAAGTAGGTTTATTTGATAATTTCTTGTGTTTTTTAGGTATTGAATATTATCATGGGATACCATTCACTTAGGAGGGGATATTGGGAATTTAAACAACTCCCTATTCCTTTTTTAAATCTTAAAAATGCTCAAAATTATCCCTAGTAAGACACTGACTTTAACTAGTCTCTAAAGTGACATAGTGAAAAGAGTGATAACCTAAATTTGGAAACCTTATAAGATGTGTCTAATGGATCCAATAATATTAATTTTCTTACCATGTGTCATGATACCCCTGGTATGGATTGGTTAGGAAGGATAAGAAGATGTTAGTGCCAATTGTCAAGAAAAGCCTAATGGAGAGTAATCATGGTTATAAATGATGATTGTGCTTGTGTAAAAGAATATCCATGATTAGGAAAAATTCCAATGTATGTGGAGGCCTCTTTTTAACTTCCTCTCCTTAGTTCACATGAGACACTTATCCCTAATCTATTTTTTAATTCTCAAAGAAGCCCATGATGAAGCCGGTTTCCAAGGGAGAGTGATTGAGGAGTTTCAATGCCGCATGTGAGGAAGGTGCTTAGTTTGGGATGGACACATGTTAAAATAAGTTATTGATCTATATTAAACCTAATTTTCATCTTTGTAAACTTATCCTTATGCCTCTTGAACTTTTCTTTTCTCTCTCTTCTTCCAAGTTCTATAAAAACAAGCCATTTTGGCTATTGTAAGGGACCACACCTAGTATGGAAAATTCATAATAGTTTAATATTATAATTTTAATTTGAAATAAGATATGAAATATGGTTTTAAGCTTAAAATATATCTTTTATAAGTGTGTGAATATGTGTATAGTGAAAAGTCAAGTGATCGATATTAATTCTTGCTTCCTTTAAATCCTTCCATGTCTGATGCAAGTTGTTTCATTATAATAGGTCACATTAAGTGTTGTTAATTTTATGAGTCTATTTTATAATTTTAAAAGTATCCTTAGTGTCTAAAAATGATCTCTAGTTAACTCACCTTGATTATTATTTCATAAATTCCACCTTTATGTTTGAAATGCTAATGTTAGAGTGCTCTAAAAGGTAGAAGCTAGTTTTATGAGTCTTGTCTCTTAGTGTATTTATATGATAATATTTTAGATATATTCATGGTGTATCACCCTATTATAATAGTTTAATTTAATATAACTCCTATCCCTTTTCATATAAGCAAGTATTAGATTAGGTGATAAGTAGATCAAGATATATCTAGGGAGTTATCCCTTTCAATCCTAGAGGTCTACTTCCACCATAGGTGCCCCACACACTTGTAAGTAGTCCAATGTTTCCCAAATATGGAAGAGGATTGAACAACCTTTTCTAGGGTGAAATATTTGGAGCCAAAAATCACAATTCATGTTCTTACATCATTTTCAAATTCCTTTTTGAAGTGTCTCTAAGTTTAACTGTTGTTAGTTTCAACCAAAAAAGTGTCACTTTATCCCCCCCCTTTTGTCCCCCATTATCCTATATCTATATTGTAAGTAAAATTGAGATACCTTACATAATTAGGCAAGGAAAAATAATAAACAATCCTAACTAGTCAATGTGGGATAAATCCACACAAAGTACAAAACTAGGAAAAGATGAAATACTATCTATAACCTAATAAGAATGAGAATAATATACTCTAACACCCCTCTCAATTGAATCTAGGGGATAAAATAGCCAAAACCAAAGTGGTATATCCATATTATGAGTCCCATCAATAATGCCATTCAGGTACTCATGTACAATAAATATCCATGAAATGAATAAGGAAGATGTTCTCATGAACACCCCCCAAGGATAACTTATGAAACCCCAAGCATGCCACATAACTCAATGAAATGAGGTGATGTAAAAAGCTTCATGAATATGTTGTAAATATTTTGTTGAGTCAAAATTTAATTCAAGAAAATAACTCCATATTGAATGTGTTTTCAAATGAAGTCCAAGTGTATCTCAATATGTTTGGTTTTTTGGTGCTCAACTAGGTTGTGGTATATGTGAATGGCACTCTGGTTGTCACACCAAATTAGAGTAGGTGAATCATACATGAAGACAAAATATATTAATAATTAATAAATCCAAAGAATGTACTTACTTATTGTAACTACTACCTTGTACTTAGCCTCTATATATGCAAGTGCAATAGCCTATTACTTCTTACATGCCTAAGTAATTCAATATGTTTCAAGACAAAATATGTAGCTAGAATTAGAATTCCTATCATCAAGAGATCCTACCCAATTTGAATCATTATACCTAGTGAATTGAGTATAACCCCTAGTGTAGTGTAATACAAAATGGGTAGTGCCTTGTAGATATCATAAAATCCTTTTGTCATCCTACCCATTACTATCTTGAGGAGCATGTAAAAACCTAGATAAAATCCCAACTAAAAATGAAATATTAAGGTGAGTATGGGTTAAATACATAAGACTCCCAACCATTTACCTATATAATGTAGGATCACAAATAAGAGTAGTGTAGGTAGAAGTGAGTAACCCTAGACTAAAAAGGAGATGGACTTGGCTTACAATCAACCATTGTAGAACACTGAATAAGATTAGGGGTGTAATTCTTCTAACTCAAATGAATCCCTAAATTTGATTAAGAAATATACAAACCAAGGAAGAAGTGTAAAAGACAAAGATATATCATATCAAATTACACTAAAATATCTTACTAAATAGCTTGAATCTAATAAGAGGAGTTAGATGTGAAAATAATATCATTAACATATAAGACCGATACAACAATATCCTCCCCAACATGTTGGAAATATATTATGGGATCAAAGTGGTAGAGAACAAAGCCAATATAGATAATAAAATAATCCATATTCTCATACCAAGTTCGAGGGACATATTTGGCATCGTAAATAGACCTCATAAGTTGACAAATAAGAGAAGAATCATGAAAAACCTAGTAGGATTCTCCATATAGATTTCCTCCTATAAATATTTAGGTAAAAAGTCACTCTTAACATCTATCTAGTACACTATCCAACCTTGTGATGTAGAAAGAGAAAGTATAAGGTGAACAAAATCCATCTTGGCAATAGGTGTAAAAGTCTCAAATTAGTTAATACCTTTGACTTGTGAGAAACCATTTACAATAAAACATGCCTTATACTTATCAATGTACCCATCAGTTTCATATTTGGTGTGGTATATCCACTTGCACCTAACTAACTTTCTTACCTTAAGAAGAGAGACCAAATCCCAAGTATGATTCTTTATCAAAGAAGAATACTCATCTATCATCACATCATCCCACTCTTATATCCCATGATCCTATGAAAAATATAATGGATCCCTAGATAATGCCTGACATAAAAGTCTAGTACCTATAAAATGTGCATGATAATCTCTAGTAGGTGGAAGATCCTGTATAAAAGGTTCTACCTTAGAAACTATAGTTCAAGCCCATAATGGCATAATGATAACATTAATGGGAATATGGTCCCTAACATCCATAAACTTGTAAGGCATAAATGGGCTCCTCAAAGAATTAATACTTAAGAGGAGGTGAGGAATCAACAAAAGAATAAGAAGAATAAGGCATGGAAGAAGAATCATGAGAAGTGAAGCTCTCATCAAACTGAATATGTCTTCAAAAAAAATATCATGAGTATCAGGATATAAAAGGTTATAAACTCTTATGTCCTCACAAAATGCTACACAGATCAAGGGTTTGCTCTTATCCAATTCTTTCTTTTTCTTATTTGGTACAAACACCCAAGCATGACTGCTAAAGACTTTGAAAAATGAGACATTAGGCTTGGTTCCAGACCAAGCCTCCCCTGGATTCAAATGCTCAAGTTCTCTATATGGTATGATATTATAAATTATTAATTGTTTTTATCCAATAAATTAGAGGTAAATCCCATGAATGCATCATGCAGTTAGCCATCTCCTTCAAAGTTCAATTATTCCATTTTACTAAGCCACTCTATTATAGATTATGTAAACATAATGTTGGTGAACAATACCATGAGCTGCTAAAAATTTAGAAAACTCTTTACTAAAATACTCCCCCCCCTCATTATTAGTACAAAACTTCTTAATGCAACTTGAAGACTCTTTCTCGACCAAAGACTTAAAGAATTTTAAGTGTGATAACAAATCACTCTTTTACTTTAGAAACTAAAATAAAGTACATATCAAGAAATTATCAATAAAAGTAAGTGTATACTTAGCTCCCTTGAATGGAGTAAGAAATACCATCAAATCACTGTGCACAATCTCAAGTGGTGAAGAAGCTCTTTTGGACATACCCTTAGGAAATGGATATGGGTATTATTTTCTTAATGCACAACTAGAACAAATTCCATCAAGACATGAAACTATAGGAAGACCATCAATCATACCATGAGTTCTCAACTTCTTCAAATATTTGTAATTAATATGTCCAAATCTCTCATGCCAAAGTTTACTCTTAAATTCTTAATGAGATACCAATCATGTACCTATAAGAGGATTATAATAAATTTTCTCAAAGTAATAGAGTTAAGAACTATTATCAGCAACACCCTATGTAATAAGTGCATGAGGCTCTATCACTGATCTAAATTTATCCCCCTATGGTGTGAAAGTAATTATCTTACCCTAACTAGAGTAACAAATTTGATAAATAAATATAAAATTGGTAGTGATGTCAGTGACATATAGTGCATCATTGATGTGGTCACCATCAAGCTATATATCACCCTTTATCTTAACATAAATAAAGGAAGAATCTCCAACCTCAATGTTGGAAGTAGAAATCAAACCAAGAGATATAAAAATACTCCTTGGATGAAGTCATGTGGTGAGAAGCACCAAAATTTATGATCCATTTCTTTAAAGTAGGTGACTGAGATCTCTCAAAAAAATTAGGTGATTTGCCATGTTCATTGGTTAGAGTGGAAATATAAATCTTATGTTTTTTGTGTACATCCTCTAATAATTGCATTCTCTTAAAACACCTACATTCTTCATGAACAATTTCCATATAAAAAGAGCATGAAAGAATAGACTTAATATTGGATTTGGAAGATGACATCAGTTTAGAGCTATTGGTTTTAGGGGAACTTTGATATGGAGGAGTGTTCTTGGATTTACTCTTTTATTTTCCCTTATTCTTAGGATTAGATGATACTAATACTTTTTGAGAGGTGGAAGACTCAAGGTGAAAAAAATTGTATTTCTCCCTAGTAAGTCTTTCATAAAACAACTCAAAATCAAGCATTTGAAATGCAACACCTAATGCATCTATTCTAGAGAAAAATGTAGAAGCAAATATTTAGAATTGATTTTTTAATGTGAATTGAATCAAGTACCCACACTCTTCATCTTTCTTATTTTTTCCACTCCCCTTCAATTTTGTCAACAAGTTTTCAAACTTAGTGAGATATTCTATAATAGAGGGAAAATATTCAAGATTGAGAGAAGTAATCTTGACTTTAAGCTGCATGGCTCTCATGTGATATACTTTCCCAAATAAACCCTCTAGTTTGGCCCATATTTTGAATGGAGAATCACATCCATATAAATAAATAAAATATTATCACTCACATAACCCCCATTCAAACCCATACTCTTCAAATTTACATTGGTGCTAAATTTCTTCATATTCTCTAGTGAAGTATGGTTAAACTTCATTCAGTATAGACCATAATCCTTTAAGTTTAATAATTGTTTTCATTCTAAGTCTCCATGTATGGAAATTATGTTTAGTCAAAGGCTCATATTTATTTAAAATAGAATAACAATCCATTCTATTAAATCATGAAAGAGCATAAATAATGCAAAAGGGTGCACAAATTAGCACTGAGACAACCTCCCAAAAGATTTATATTGAGCCCTCCAATTATGGAACTTTATAAAAGTAGTATGTTTTAAAAAATATATGACATAAGTGGATAGATAATTTAAAACCATGAAATTTAAAAAAAAACTAAACTCGATTTCAAGTTGTGGTTTAAAAGTTATAAGCTTTAAGAGTTCTCATAAATGGGTGAAAATTAATAACAATAACACTACATGTTGATTTATGTGACCAAATTGGTGGCGAACCTAGCCTTACAACCACTCATTGTAATTTTAATTCAACCAAAAACACTATATATACAACAAAGTTCATAAAATATCATATTAGTGACCCTTATGTGCATGCAAGTGAAAGACACTTCCTATTCAAGTGAAAAATACAACTATTAAAATCAAATAATGAATATAACATTTTTTCTAAGAGATAAATGATTATATTATAGTTTTATAACACCTATAAAGTTATTTATCAAGTAAATGGGATGCCACCAAAAGAGAACATTGCCAAGATAGATTTTAGACCTCCAAGCGCACCTCCATGCACTTCTAACACTCCACATAGACCAAAAAAGGGATAATGAGAGGAAATAGGGTTTGATGATATTATTCTCTAATTTTTTTTCTTTGGATAGAGTTGGGAAGGATTATAAGTAGGATATGAGGATTTGACCTTCTAAAAAACACAACAAAACCCCATGTAATAGTCTGATCTTCATTGTAATGTAGTCCAAAAAGCAAACTTCAAGTGCCACCTATCCTTCCAATGCACCCAAACAGTCTTTCAATGTTCCAAATAAAAGGGATTCCACCTATTAGATCTAAAATAAATAAATTTACATGCATTATAACCACTTTTTAGTCTTCTAACGCAATCAATAGAAGATCAAAAATTATTTAGGTTGATCCTCTAATGTAGTAGAGTCTAGAAGAAACCTATAACACTACCATATAAGGAATGAGATTTAATGGAAAATATACTTTATTTTTATATTAAAATTATCTAAAAAAATTAAAATAAATAAATGGATGGTTTTAACCCTTCAAGGCATTGGTACCATATAAGGAATGAGAAATAAGACCATTCCAAGAACCCATGAGTCTAAAACATTCACAATAAAATCATCATAAGAGGATGCAAGAATGAAATTCAAAGACAAGGTAAATCACATGATATTCAGAATAAGACATGCAATTATAATGGAGAGACCTTGAATAATTAGGCAATTAAAAATAAGAAACAAGCCTAACTAACCAATGTGGGATAAATCCACACAAAGGACAAAACTAGGAAAAAACAAAAAACTATCTAAAACCTAGTAATATACTCTAACAAAGAAATTTTAATGAAATAATATTACTTGGATAAACATAAATATTAATAATATTTCCCAAAATTTAATTATTCTCTAAAGGTTGAGCTACTTCATCATCATAATCTACCTCATTATTAGTTACTTCAGCTTGATTTCTATTATTTTAGAGGTCTAAAATCAAGTATTGAGCTCTATGTTGTAACTACTAAATTTGTGGTGGTTTTTATTCCATTAGAATCTTTAATAAATTTAACTACTTGACCAAAATAGTTTAAATTAAATTTATATTAGGGTTAATAGGAAAAATAGTATCCTTGGGATGAAAATAATTGGAAAGAAAATGAACTCTAACTTGAGGATTAGTAAGTAAGATCCATTGTCTCTCATATCTAAATCATTGGTTAGTTTTCTTAAAATGGTACTATGTTTCATGTGAAATACTTGATTCTACCTCATTGATTTATGCTTCTTCTACTTATTCATTTATAACTTTGATTATCTGAGGTAAATCATAAAATCTATTATACTAAGCAAAATGATTTAGATTGAAATCAATGTCAATTTGATCATCAAAAATGTCAATTAAAGGTTTTATAATTGGAGGAGGACCACCAATAGTAATAGATAAATAATAAAACACATATAAATAAAAATAATATTTACTAAAATATATCCCCAATAGAGTCCCTAAATTTGTTGGCAATCAAAATTGGCATGGCAATGAATCAACACTTTTACTTATCATGAAGGTTAATATGGAATCACACCACTCTAATAGTAAGTATATAATAGCTCATGAATGATCTTATAGATGTGAAAGAGGTTTTTAATTGTTTTGGGAAATAATAGGTAAGTCAAATGATGAAAAATACTTCATTATAATTTAAAAATCAAATATCACTTAAAATAAATGAAAAGAATCAAATTATGATTATGATTATATAATCTAACCTATCCTATAGATAAATTCTATGAAAGAGACAACCTCTTGAAGGAAAGATATCTGATCCTTCATCATTATATTTTATCGATTTGTCTATGAACTTTTGATATTTCTATTAATCTCAAAATAAGTCTAGAGAAAAGAAATAAAATGAACTAAAAGATAAATAAAATAAATAAAAATAGAAATTGAACAGTTAAAATAAAATAGAGATTAGCATTACTAATTAAATAATAATCCAACTAAATAATAAATATTTCTAAACTACTAACAAAATATCAATAAATAACCTACAAACAAAATAAGAAGAATGTAAAATAATTTAATCCAATCTAAATTAATAATAAATATAAGTTTAAACTAAAATATAATATATAAACTTATAGAAAATAAAAGGTTAATCTAAACACATAATTAAATCTAATTAAATATTACAAAATCAAACAATTAATTTAATAAAAATACTTAATCTAAACAAGAGATGATCAAATAAGATTCTAGACTAATAGACTTGAAAGAGGTAAGTGAACAATAATTAACTTAAGACATAATAAGTAAACTAAAGAAATAAATAATACTAAAATAAAAAGTGAATCTAATAAGAAATGAAATTAAAATAAATTAACAAGAATCTAACACTTCAAATAAAATTAAAAAAAATCCAAATCAATACGAACTAATTCAATCTAAATAAATAAAAAGATAAAATAAGAAAATTAAACCTAAATGAAAAGAAAAAAAATCTAAATAAATACTAATGAGAAAATAAAATCAGATTGTGAGTCTTAGAAAAAAGTTGTCTTATTAGAAAATAGAATAAGATTTTATTGAGAAACTAAATTCAGTACAAAATATCTTTGAAATGATTTTTTTTTAATGTTTGAAATGTTCAATAAAGTATCACACATGGTGATGTAATCATTATTATTTGGTTTAATTTCTTTGAATTCTACACATATGACTGCATATCTACAATCATCATAAGATATTAGACCTAATATACTTCATATAATTAATTTATAAAATGATTTTTTTTTTGGATATATCTATGATAATTAAGGATATTAATTAATTATTAGAAGATGTATTATTGGTCTATCTATAAAAGTTTTATTATCTCAAGGATGTTGCATAGAAAAGAGAATGATGAATAACTTTAAAGTAACTCATAGTCTTCATAATACATGTGTAATGTTTCTTCCTTTGTGATGTAACTATGATTTATTTTTAAACAATCTTTTCAAGAGATGGTTAAGAAAATAAGTTATAACTAACTTTAGTTAGTTATTTATTAACTTTAATAAAATCAATTAGTTAATTATAACTTGACATTAAGTTCAAGACATTAATAAAGTCTTAAGATAAAAATTAAAATAATAATAGACCAAATACAACTCTAAGTGGGTGGGGACCCTTTAGTCGTTACAATCATTAAAACTAAACATTCAAATATGACAAGCAACATAATAACTATAGTAATTTAAATAAAATTAAATATTATAAATTTTAATTTCATATCTATTGAACCATATAATTAAGTAAAATATACAATTAAAATAAATTATATGGCATAAAGTACCAACTTACTATATGTGTCCATAAAAACCAAAATGCAAAGTATCCACATACTTTTAAAAAAATCAAATTATCACTAATATAAAATTAATGTATCAAGTTTTAACCAAAAAATATATTAACATCCCACTCGTCATCAATATCTAAATGTACTTCAATCAAAGGATGACCTTTATCTATTAGTTATTCAATATATTCCATTTTATTTGTAGGGAACTTAACCAATTTTATGTTTAACTCACTACCCTCAGTATCTATCTCTAGATTTATCTTTTTAACCATTTTGTTAATCAAAGGTGAATTTAAAGATGAATGACTAATTACATGCATTTTACCAATAGAAGAAAAAACATGTCTTGGCCATGTGAATAAGGGGGAAATTGATCAAGACTTAATTTACAACACCATATAGGTCTATTTATTAGTTGAGGTGAGTAATATTTTATATTCAATGTCACAATAGAATGCAGATGAAATTTTATAGTCTTTTAATGTTTATTTTCAAGAATAGGTACTTTATCCTTAGGAGAATTATGAGGCTCATACTATACAATAGTTTGTATATACTGAGAATAACTAATTTGAATTACTCATCTACAAAGAATATCAAATGAGGGAGGACTTATCAAAACTCTATTTCCATGAGCATAATAAGGATTAGATGGTAAATAATTTGATACATTTAAAAAAGTAGGGTAAACAACATCAAAATGAATGGACATGCAAGTAGCATGGTTAAAAGTTCTATATAAATTTATAGCACTGCTATGACCATGGAAAAATTGACCTCTTTGAGCATGTATTTATGGAGGAGTATCTTCTCTCTATTGATTATTATTATGTCCCTAATTTTTCCCTTCTAAATGATTTTAATTAGGAGGAGTCTAACTAGACATTTTTATATTGAAATGTATGACATTAAATCAAAATCATACTTTGTTTGTACTTCAAATCCTTATTTATTAATGTACAATGACTTTAGGAAAATATATCAATCTTGAAAATAAACAATCAACACTCAGATATAGTAAATAAATGAAATAAGATCATATAAACTATTTTTATCAATAATGGCAAAAGAGGTGATTGAAATTTGAATTTCACTATAACCCTACTATTGATAAAAATATCTTGACATTTTATTTTGGAAAGAGACAAGTAAAATATATGAACTCAAATCCATGTAACCTTGTTCTTAATGAATTCCATATATTTTGTCAAAAAAATCTCTTGTTTTAAAATAAAAACCACAAAGCTAACTAGAACCTTATAACATCTATGCTACCAAACAAATTTAATAATTACTATAAAGATCAAATAGTTACTATAATTTCAACTCTGTGAGCCAACCACGATATTTAACTATGAAAATTTATGCCAAACTATCCTTGAAAAACCATTTAAAACCCAAACTTGTAAAATGAATTCAAAACTTCAAAACCAGTATACATGCTTTAATTCTCTAATCAATCTATCACAACATCCCAAAGTGATTTTTGAACAAGATGTGTATCTTGAAAAAAATTATGCCAAATATCAATATTACCATTAAAAATAATCAAATTGATCACTATTCAAACCAACTCTACTTCTAAAAGAGAAATAAAAATATCTAAAATGAATCTTACAAAAATGCCTTCTATTAAATAAACCACATATACACAACTAACAAAACATATTTTGTGTAATTGAAAATCTTCAAGACTACTTAAAAACCAATATTTTCACTTTTAAAGCCAAGTTAAAACCAATAAACTATAACCTTTATCATATACTACCATCATGTATTATATTTTCAATATAAACAATCTTAAAAATAACCCTAACACATACCAAAATAAAATTTATAGAGAGTATTAAACAAAGAGAAATTTCATGAGCACCAAAATATGAAGAAAAGAAGTTTCAACAAGAAATACTAACTTGTTCAAATTTTTACCGAATTTTTATATACCATAACAAATGACTATATATGACCCAAATGTATTTCATCATAACACTAATTCTACAATCAAGATAACTCATTTGTATATATGCTTAATGGTTTCTCATATTGAACTAGAAAACACATCTTCACAAATGAATGCATCATGAATAACTAGAATGTTTTTTTTTTTTTTGAATAAAACATGCATGAAAAACAATTGAAACAATTACCATATTGACATTTAACTTATATGTCAAAATTTTAAGAAAGACAATAGAAACAACATTCCTTTACTCACAAAATTCTAAATACTTCTAAAACTTAAATAATGCCAACGTATTTACTCATGTAATCTTTATTATTTGCATTTGAGGAAATAGAGAAATAAAAACTTCAAACATAGAGCCTTTAAAAATATCAACACCCAAAAATCCATTTTAAATGATACTATTAAAATAAATGCACATGAAAACTTTGACCATTGAATAAATGATTATGAACCTTTCACAAAATAATCATATACTATAGATATAAATTCAAAAACCTAGAATTTATATCAATTGAAAACCTTCAAGTTTCTAAATGTATCTCAAATAAACACAACAATACTTGACATGCATCATATTTTCACAAAACCAAAGTCTAAAACCAACTCATATGAAGTTATAGCTATTTTAAAACAAACTTCACATACATATGAGATTTAAAATTCTATGTCATGATGCCATGCAAGTGAAATAGTAAAATAGAAATGAATGTGTCAACATTATCATTTGTGCAATTAAACAAATTGCACAAATGGTAATAATAACTATGATATGGTTGAATTGCCTTTTTCGTAAAAAAAAGTAGATGTACAAGTCTCTTCCAAGGTCAAACCCTTTATTCATTTCACTAGTAGAGTTTTGCTTATGTCTGAAATATTATGAAATGAATAACCAAATGTGAATGACCACCCTTTTGTATGAATTTTGTGAAAATTAACATTTCAATTTTTGTTAGATATTAACTCTGCCATCGACTATTTTAATGGTTTGACCAAATTTAACACATCACTACCAAACATAAAAATTAGTAACCTTATTTCCAAATGCCTCACCAATGAACTAAAACCAATGCACATACATTAATTTTTACTACAATGTAATCTATAGGATTCTAACAAATCCCAAACAAATCTTTGTGCAAAAATCTGCACCAAAGCTTTAATTTCACATTAGTTGAAACCTCCATGGTGGCACCAGCACAATACTCAAGTTGAGTTCAAACTTGTATTCAAACCATGGTTTTAATTGTAGTTTATATGTATTATCATATACCATAATTCCTTCACCTAATCACCTTGTCAATTTATGTCATACTAACAATATCACCTTGTAACTTAACTCTTTAGATTTAGCATTTAGGTCTAGGTATTCACATAAAACTTAGGTGATTAATAAGTTTAATATATGCATTAAGTCTTTAATCAATCATGTAATACTATAGCCTTGAACTTAGATAATAATCTTTGTTCCACATATGTAATGACTATGATATCAAAATAACATAAAAATATTATCAATCATGTAAAGTAACCCTTAATGGGTTTTAAGACTAAACTAATGAATTTAAATGCAAACTTTACACAAGATATTTTTGAATATGCATCTTTAGACCCTTTCAATAATCCATCTATTCATGTAAAATAGATAAGATAATATGATTTCTTCATGTGTCAATCAAAATAGATATGGATTCATCATTTTTAAATGGAAGTGGATAAATGAAATCTCACAACTACTACTATTTAGACCAAAAAATATCACAAGAATAATTTCCTATATGCATATTTGATCATATAAATTATGAATATATTCATTAGTCACCACTTAAGGATTTAAAACTTCTTGTTAAAATTCAAGTAATAATTTCATTATATCTGACAGTCATTAATGATTATTTAACATAAGAATGCATGTTCAAAATGAAATCAAATTACTTTGATACCAATAAACAATTTTAGATTTTATTCCCTTTAGTCATCAGTATGGTAGAAAATCTAAGCACACTTGAATTTTTTGAAAAAGAGAGGGGTACCAAAAAATAGGCATAACAAATCCTTTTTCATAGGTACCAATCTATAAGTAAGTTATTAACATTTTGACATGAAAAGAGAAGTGATATAAGATATGAGAAATAATGATAGTGAATTTGAAAGTTAATATTTTTAGTTTTAAATATTGAATTTGTTTAAACAAAGAGCATTTGATACTGTTAGTAATATTTTGGTAAACTTTTCTATTGAGGTTTATTAAACATGTTAAATTAATATAGATTTTTAAGATCGTGTTATGTTTTTTAATTCTACTAAAAAATTCAAAAAATTAACATATAAAATACGCTTATACATTCTTAAGTATTATATTATTATTTAGTGTCCCTGTAATTAAATTAGTGTGATTTTGATTTAACCATCATGATAGGTGAAAGGGTTGATTAATTGATTGATATAATTTTTAGTGTCAACAAATTTGTCACTCCACTAGGGAGTGTCCTAAGTTAGTTTATATGTTAAGAAAATTATCCCTCTTATTTGATAAATTTCTATTTTATTTATGATCATTAGTCAACTGCCACTTGTCTTTCATGGTATTGATATCACATATGAATAAGCTAATCTTGCATCAAACCTAGTGTGTTATGGTTAGAATAAGCATAACAAATAACTTTAATATATTTTAAATATTATTAATTTTGAAGAAGACCAAACCCTTAAAATATAAATACTCTCTTTAAAAAAACATCAAACATTAGATGAGATAATTCATAAAACCTAATTTTAAGATGGGAAAGTGAACAAATTTTAGTTTTTTATCCTAAGCCAGCCATCAAATTTATTTCTAAAAAATAGCCTAAGGATAATTAGGCAATATTTTTTAAAATGGAAGCATGAATATAAGGAACTAAGTTATAGATATTATGCCTTAGTTAAATTGAAATTAGATGATGACAAAATTTCTAATAATGAAGCAATGTTTGATGTGGAATATGCACTAGTAAATCCTTGGATAAGAGGTACTCCCATTTATATTTGAAATATGTTTGCTAAAATTCCTTCCCTAAAAGGAGTTAATGTCCCTAAATTTTAAAGACATTCAGGAGATTTATGGGAAGATCATTTGGATTATTTAAAATTGTTCTATGCATTACTAATTAAAATATGTATCTTATATTCTTTTACCAAACCTTAATGTTGGTTCAGAGGTTTATAAACCTAAATATTCTTAAGAAGATAAGTTAAATTATGTGAATATTGTTGAATTAAGGCTTTATTGACTTGTCCTCAAAATGAAATCAAAACCTAAAGAATAATATAAAAGTGGTGACTTAATTTTTACTCTTTTAGCTTTGCTAATCCAAGGGAGAAACTTTACAGTAGTCTAAAATGCAAACAATATAAATGAAGCTTACATCTAGACTATAGACATAGACACTATAATTATGTCACCCAATTTTATTGTCACTAGAAATAATAACCACATGTTAATTAGAATATAGACAATCACTACAAAAAATATGAGTGAATAATGACATTTAAAACATGGAGGATCCATGTTCACAAATTTACATGCACACACATTATTGAACTGGCATAGATATACCAAAATTCATGATAAAGAAGCCTTTGAAAAAATTTCAAAGTGAAAAGTTATTGGAGATAAAAGTACATAAATGAGATATAAAAAATTTGATCAATTAGTTTTTTCATTACATTCCTTCCATTAGGCTATCAAGTCTTATCAGAAGTCAAATGGATATGGAAGCAAAAAATAAAATAAATACAACAATTTACATAATTATTGTGATATCTTTCATAATTAAAACAAATAATAAAAAAATACATTGAAATATTATTATTAATCATAATAGTGCATCACATATCAATTGAAAGAAAAATAATGACAATTTTTATTAAAATAATCAACCAGATTACATGCCAATTTATTAAATTACATAAAGATATTTATAGTTTCACTAAGCATCAAGCTTACACATAAAACCTATTATTTTCACAACCTTTTGCATTATGAATTTTCTTATATAATACACCTTTTACTTTATGATTTTATTATATTTCCCCTTTCACTTTATGATCCTTTATGACTTGATAAAATCCTTTTTAATTCTTTTTAATCATCTCTTAAATATTTGAGTTTCTTTTTAATTATTTTAAATCCTCTCTTAAGTTATTTTGGGTCCCATGTGTGTACCACTATGTTTTTAATTCAAATTTTAAGAATCCATATATAAAAAAATTATTAGAAGGAATTTGATAAAAACTATTCTCATGTTTTGACAAACATTCTCAAATTGTCAAGAATTATTCAAAATCACAAATCTTCTTATACTAAATCTATAGGACTATATTTTGTAGTAATATTACATTTTCATGCTTATTCCAAGGATGAAATATTCAAAATGGCATATATATTTTCATATCACCATTTCATACACATCCCTAGAAGGGATAACTACATTGGCTTGAGGCCATTTGGATATGTAGGCAACACTCAAATTACATGAGGTTTTATGAGGATAGCCCACTACCCGATTTTTTAACCATATTTTTATATGATGTATATTTGGTGCATGTACTATAACTATGGTTTTTATATTTTAGGTACACACACATATGATACATAGACTAAAAATGTGGAAATGAATAATATTTTTGCCTCTGCACCTCTCAAGCGAAATTTAGATCTTCATTATAAATGGATAAAATTGACTAATAGGGAAAATATCAACCATCATACTTATCTAAGTCTATAAATATTATATTAATCTTTAAAAAACCACAAAAATATAAAATATTCAAGTTACATTCAGTTCATACAGTCTTCAGTGAGTCTATCAACTTTCACATATCAAGGGAGTACATCAATCAAGATAATTTTTTGTTTATCCCTTTAATTTTTTCATTCTACTTATCTAAATTTTTTGTTTCAAGATATATTTTTTGAAACTATATTTTATTGCTTATTTTAGCTAATTTACATGTAAATAAATATTCTATTAGTTCTCTCTAATTAATGATTAATATTGTATTAATAACATTTTAGATAAAACATATTGGTGAACCCTAATTTTATTTGAACATTGTCAAGCCCCAAGTTTTCCTTCGGGTTTTAATCTTATTTTTCAAATTTATGAATTATTCCCTAGGGTTTTATATTTTATCTCTAATCCCCCCTCATTTTTGGTACAACTTAATATTATGGTTTTTATTCATGTACTTGTGATTCCTTGTACATTTTTGGCATAATTTTGATACTTAACAGACACAGTTAAATATTTATTAGAGTTTTTAAACTCATGTTGATATAATTATAAAGCTCTTTTTATTTAAAAAAACATTATATAGATTTGTCAAAATTGTCAATTTACTAATTTTAGTAATTTTTTTCTTAAATGGTGAAGGATGTATCTATTTTATAATTAATTTCTCAGTTTCATCTATTTTATAATTTTAATAAAAAAAATGTTTCATATTTTTAAAATAATTAATGGATATATTGTAATTTTTATTTCTTTCTTGTGCACATTATATGGTTCACTTATGAGAGGGTGTTTTGGGATTAGGTATAATCTTTTTTTTTGTTATTCTAGACTTTGGTAATTCAAAAAATAAAATCTCTAATAATAGCACCCACATCTTAGATTTTATTTTTACCAACACTATGCCATATAATTATTCTTATGCATCTAATTTAAAATCACATGGTTCTCATCCTTTAGATTTTGTATTTTATATAAATTTTGTACCACATGATTATTTTAAAGAATGGACTAATGATTATTATTGTAAAATTAACAATTTTAATTATATATATTAGAAAAAATATTTTTAATGGAATGATGACTATGATTATGATAGTGAAGAGTTGAAACAATATGATATCTAAGAAATGGAAAAGCCTAGCTCCATCATATCTTCTTTTTATCATTATTTAGAGAAAGAGGACAATAATTCTAAGGTACACACTCATATTCTTCCCATATTTATTAATTTAAAATCTAATAATGTCTTATTTTCAAATACACCTAATTTTTATTTACCATTTTATAGTACACTTCATCACTTTCAATGGTATAAAATAAACATGTATGGGAATATAAATCAATGCTTAATTTAAAATTATGATAATAATTATCTTGCATGCATAGAGATCTCTCATGATCATACTAAAAATTTAGAATGCATTCATTTACTAGATGATGAAAATATGCTAAAATGTGATTGTACTTATTCCTTACAAAATCATGCAAATGTTACCAAAATTCAAAATACAAAATGTGAAAGTGTTTCTCTTTATTCTTCTATAGATGATTTCAATATTACAAAATTTGAAAGTACATCTCTTTATTTATCTCTTAATGATGCAAAATTTAAAAAACTTGAATTTGCTTCTCATTTTGATACAAATGTTACAATAATAATAAAATCATTCTTCTTTATTTTCCCTTGATCATGAAAAGGTTTGATTTAATTCCTATATTCCTTATCTAGAAGCATAATTATATACATGTGAAAAATGATTATTTATATCTTTCTAAAAATTCATGCAATAGTCTTATAAATATTCATGACATTCAAAAGGATATAATTTCTTCTTTAAAATCATGTGATATGAATTTTCTTTCATGAGATAATTAAAAATTATGCAATATTCCTTATGTAATGACTCAAAATTATGTAATGTTGATAAATAATGTAACAATGTCAACTTAGAATGAAATGATATTTGTGAATAATCCATTAACCTTATGTTTCAAATACATGGTAAAATCTAACCCATGAATGCACCTTTTCAAATTTCAATCATTCCTACTAGTTATATCATATCTATGATGAATGTTGTAAGAGAACTTCAAAATCAAGTTTCAATTCTCAGTTTAAAATTATTCTCATGTAATTTTAATATTAAATATAACATTATTGAAGATAAACCTATTACATTAAATTTCTTAGAGTATTCTTATCCAACTGATTTTTTCATGCACATGTTATCTTTATTTTATGGTCAAGGAGACTTTGATGACTATTTATCATAATTTGCACACTCTTTTCGTCATTTTTCTATAGATGGATGCCTATTTTTAAAAATATTTCCATATAATTTTAACAAGATAATATTTGGATTAGATATATAGTCTTTATAATGGTTCTTTACCCACTTTCAAGAAGTTAAAAGACATATTTTTACCATATTTTTGTCATCATGAAATGCACAAATTTACATTGGAACATTTACAAGGCTTAAAGTAACATGATGATGAGTCTATTAAGATTATTTTATATGATTTAATAATGCATTACATTATCTAAAAAATATACCCTTAGATTTGGAAATAAAATTCATATTCCTTAGGGGTCTTCTTTCTCCACTTTAAGAAAGTGTATTTCATAAGATTTATGTTTTTTTTTTTGATATCATATATATGTATGTAAACAAATATTCATTGAAATAGTAAAAACTAGCATATAATTAAGTACATCTTTTCTAAAAGGAAAAAGAATGTTAAAGATGCTTACAAAGGAAAATAATTGTTGAAAGAGGCTAAAAAGTCATGTATAATACTTTCTTCTAAACCAAAAGTTCATCACAATGAAAAAATAATAAATGTCTTACATAAAGGAAAGGATTCATCATACAAAGTAACTCCTATAGTTAAATCATATATTTATAATAAGAGTCAACCACTTCAGTTTGATCATGTTAGAGATACACCACATGATATATTATGTACATTATTAGATATGCAGTTGGTTATTCTTCCTTTGAATTAATATCATCCACCACTTATATTTGATAAGATCAAAGGATAACCATTTTTGACTTATCATATTATGAATGGGCATCATGATAATGACTATTATGACTTGTGATAAAAGTTTACATAACTTACAAATAGAGGAGCCATTACATTTAATAGGTATACATCAAGTTCTTATTCTCCCACTTTTTCTAGTAGTTATTTTAAGAAGATTGAGAAATACCATGACATTACTACCAAGGAATGAATTATATATCAACCTTTCAAAAATAAAATACTAAAAAAAGTCCTTCGAGTTCACATTATACCATGACTAAGTTATCCCAAGATATTCTAATTCAAAAACCATTGGTCATTCACACTCTTGATACAAGTGATAATATAAGAATCTTAATTACGAATGTTCCAAAGGCATATGTTTCAATTACATCTATATCTACTTAAAATCCAATATGAAATAAAAAAGAGCATCAAAATTCTATGTAATAGTGAAAGGTATAAGCAAATAGAGTAGTAAAATAGTCAAAAGTGAAACCATTTCAAATTGTTTAACATGAGACAAGTTAGCCAGAGTACAATAAACTTTTTCTCTTTACAAATAGTTTTGGAAATAGGTTTTTAAAGATAATACCATAAATAAGATACTAACAACTAATAAATACTAGCATTAAATTCTTGTCATTAATTCATCATACACTCATAATATTATTAATAGTCAATTAGAAAACCCATCATTCCATAAAATTTAAAATATCACATATTCATCTCATATATATATATATATATATATATATATATATATATATATATATATATATATCAAAATCATTTTTACAATATACATGTCAATCAATTATGGGGGCATCCCCCTCATCAAAATTTCACTACTCAAAGGATCTATAGCCCAAAAGGTGGAATATCCATCATGTATTCATTATAATGACATGCATCATCTAACCTTTCTCTTGAGTCTCTCATTATGAATCAACACATGAGTAGTTCAAACTACAACTCAATAAATTAACTCAATAAATATCTAGACAAATTTGAATCCTGACTTGGTACAAGCCATATATCAAACTTTACCTATAGGTCATCATGATCACCATCAACCTCAATATATATTATAGATATAATAGCACAAGGATAAAATAAATATGCATTCTCATGAGCAATCTGATCAACTCACTTTACCAACCTGCTACCCACTACATCACATGGCACATTTTGCATCAAAATACAAATGGATCAAAGAAATTTTGCTACTCACTCTACCATGATTGACCATATTCATCATCTAAAATATCACATTATGTGAGTACATTATCATCAATTATAAAATTATTATCAAATTAATATAAATAGTAAACTAATTTATCAATACTCATGCTTAGCTATGGGTGCTAAAATATAGACATCTCCACCAATAGGCAATGGTGTTGGCTATAGTTCCAGGGAAAATATTCTCCATATATATATATATATATATATATTCCACCCCATTTTTGGGGCATTAAAATAGGATGATTTGATACAAAAGGAAATAATAAAACCCATCATTTATTATCCCACCACTATGTACAAGTTGTTGTGCATCTTACATCACCAACGTTTGATAAATGTAACATAATCATTTTCAGTTAATAGATGAGGAGCCAAATATATATTTATATTCCCTAGTCTTAAAAAAATATAATGGCCACTTTAACACTTTGCATCCATGGGTAAATATTTGGAGGTAGATGCTAAGTTAACCCAAACTGATAGATCACTCACTCATATTGAAACCTCTTATATACATCTAAAAATTGATCTTATATCCACATGTTATATTGCATGTGTCTCAACTCTATAACATACTCAGTACATATACAATATCACATATAAGGTCTCCATCAAATCATATTAGGTGTCAACCTTTATAAAACCACTCTATACTCTATATTACTCAATACTCTTCATTATAGTAGAACCCATCAAGTTGTAAATATATCTAGATGAGCTCAATCTTAAAGACAAAAACCAAAAGGATGAAAAATAGTAATGTCCTCATATTACTATACATGTAACAATGTATTAGTACCAAGGACACCTCCATGAACCTCTAAGGTAAATATATACATGTCTCGATACAAATGGGATATCATACTATACCCCCATGAATACCTAGTAGGAGTCTCTTTAATAGATCAAATAATGTGATACATACAATAGGAGATAGCTATAGCTCTTCCATCCATAGTTATGAATGATTCTAGTACATAATATATAAAATATCTCTTCCATCCATAGTTAGAATATTTGATCATATAATATGATCTAACAACATTGTACCACCTCGATCTGCACCCTCGAGCCTACCTATCATAAATCTATGTGATCATTGCATATACCTTAAACCCACATAATCCATCACTATGGGTCTCTCTCCAAGAATGGAAAGTATAAACCATAAATCTTCAAAGGTAAAAATCATATCTCTCATTAGTAACCAGAAAATGCAAGTGTCAAAATTCCATCACTATGCCAATGTTGTCAATAAATGTGTATTATAATGAATTTGGCCTAATCAGCCAACATGTACTATATCAGTGTTATCTAATGCCTACCAATATATGTCATCCAATCCTAGCTATAATAAATTACTCATATATATGCCAAAATTAAACTCTCAATATTGTAAGTCATGCTATAAAAAATCCAAACATGTAAACTTCAATTAGTATCCAATCTAGGTAAATTCAATACAAATAGGAAAAAAATATGAGAAAATCAGTCAAAAATTATAGACAAGATCAATTAAAACATACAACAATGTAGATAGGAACATTCAACACATGACAACATTACTCAAAACTATATGATCATGTCCCAAAAGGAAAAAAATGACTAAATATGTCTTTCCTTAGACAAATATTTTAACAATTGTAAAAATGCTAAAATTTAAAAAATAGTGTAAAAACATGATTACTAAATGTCATTATTGCCCTAAAATGGTGAAATCATATACATATTGAATCCCATGGCATAATTATCTCAATTCCAGTCTGCAAGTGCTCAGATAATAATGCTAATGTGGGTCATCAACTCAACATCTCCAAATACTTAGAGATCAAATATCAATCAACACAATATTGAAAATCAAATTACAAAATCACTTTTCACCCTATTATCTATTTTTGAATTGAATTTTTTCCAATATAAATTATTATACTTAATGTGACCTTAATTTTATTAACAAATCAAAACTTTGGAAAGTTATATCTTGAGTTATATTCATCGAAAACATGTGTTTTAAGTTTTACCAAGACACACACAACATTTTATTTCACATCATACTATTAATCAATTACCAATACCAACTTTGAAAATGGGTCAAATTTCATACTTAGAGATTCAATTATCATTGCCTTTGGAAATTCTAATCCAACCAAATGTGACTATTCACTATTCTATTTTTCATACTATATGGTGAATAATATAACAATAATGTTCAATTCTAATATGATATATTCTAACATTTATAAGAAATCAAGAATTTATATCTTGTTATATATTTTGATCCAATTGACTTGTTACTATCATCACTCACCTAAAAAGGGAGAAATAATGGGTCAAAATATCCAAATTTAGTACATATTTAGTATTTAATCACTTATTATAAATAATGTGACCTTAAAAGATTATATATGAGTATAGTAATAAGGCCATTTTCTATGAATATATATTAAAAATCATAAATTCCAAATTAAAAATTTCAAAAATACATGTTACAACTATAGATGAATGCAAAAGGTTCAAACACTCAATTAATAACACACTTTACAGTTTCAAAGCAATATAAATGGTTTAAAGTTTAGTCATCTTAATAGATTATGGAGGTATATGCTATTCATTTTCACCCACATTTCAGGGATGAAATACAAAATCACATAGTCTAAATACATGATACATATTCAAGCATAAATATCAAACAAAATTTATAAAATGGTGTCTACATATAGTTATAGATTATACAGTGATAGTGGTGGATTGATAGATATGCATGTTCACTATACTATTATCAAATTCAAAAGGAATAATTAGATATTGTAGTTGTCATAGTGGGGTAGATACAGATTCATGATTAATATATTATATTCAAAATCAAAAAGCATAATACAAATTCAAGACATATTTTATATACTATTTTTTTAATATATGGACATGGTAGGGGGATTAAGGACATCCATTCTATTATGACTATACATTCAGGAAAAAACTGCCAATTTAATCATAAGCCATTTGTAGTGGTCAATTTAGTTAAGGTGCATAGTGCATGACTTGGAGTTAATTGTGTACTTTAGTATTATGTGTGTAAATCCATTTATATTTCAACATGTTTCATGTCTTTCATTTAAAAATAATAGATTAAGTAAATTGAGGTCTCTATGTCCCTCAAAGGGTATTATAGATATAATTCAAATTAAGTTTTGATTACTGAAAACTATCCAGTTTTCAACACAAGAGAAAAATCCTTCAAACAAAAATAAACTTTATTTATCACTTTGAGGCTTTTACATATCTTAATGGTTATATCCATAATAATTCCTCTTGAAATATTATTCATTTATAAAGTCAAGAAATTAAAATATGTTATAAGTTGCTTATTTTTATCCATGACATTGCTACTTCTCCATGACATGCATAGAGGTGTAGTTTTTCCTTGACTGATATTTACAATACTTCATTTATAATTATATATTTCATTTATTTTGAACAATTATTACATCTAATTATATACATCTCATTTTTTAGCAACTCTTTAAATCATTATGGCATGTAATACATCTACACAAAAACTATTTATGTATTTTAGATTGAGGCCAATCTATTGGATATTAACCTTATTTGGGTTAATTTAGGTCTTTAAGGTTATCCTAAGTCCCATTTAGGTGTGTATTTATTTTTATTATAAATTCACTTTATCCTAGATTTATGAGGTGTCTCTTACCTCTCTTGTCACTTGTAGGATTTGAGAGTTACTTGCACAAGTAACTCCTCCCCCCTTGTGTCACACACTTACCTATACTTTATTGGGAATAGGAAATTTGGAACACACTTAAGAGGCCTTTTAAGATCATGATGGGAGTCTTATTAACTCCCTCATCCTTCTTCTTTCTCTATTTAAAGATCCCTCTCCTCCTCTCTTCTACAACAATATTACTCTTACAATCTTATGATGCCTCTTTTCTATTGATGTCACTCTTCTCTATTTATCTTGTATTTTACTTTATACTGTACTTAGAGTTCAATAGTTTTCAAGGATTCTAATATATTTTAGGGCTTTTCTTCATTTGATGGTTTACCCTCTTATCAACTCTCATCTCTCAATCTTGTGGTTTGATTCACTCTTGACATAACGTTATTGTTTTTTGCATTCATTTTAATGTATTAAACATTATTTCATATCAACCTTGGAAAATAATATAATATGGCATAATATCCATTGGTTTCTTAAGTTGATTATTAAGGCTTGTGCAAGTTTCTAGGTGAATAATAAGTTATTTACACACACACACACACACACACACACACACACACACACACACACACACACACACACACACACACACACACACACACACACACACACATTACCTTCTTTGAATATTTTCTAGTCTTTCACCCCTCCTATTGGTTTTTATTTATTATTCATAAAATTAAATTAATTTACCTTAATATATGTTTAAATACTTTTTTTTCAAGTAATAAGGCAATTCTATTAATTGATTATGTATGTTTCAACCAGTTGCACACCCAAGATACAACTTTTCCTCCATTTATTTAACTCATGAACATTAATATCTTATTATTAAATTATAAAAAATCAATTTTTTGGATAAAATAACAATAAAAAAATTAATATTTGGTTTTGTTCTTATTTTTCAAAACATTAATAATTGGAGCCAAGTGCCTTTTTCATCTAATATGGTCCTCTTTATTCTTTGTATTAATTTTTTTTATATTTCTAAAAGTTTAGACATTGGTTTTTCTATTTATTAATATGATATCCTCCTAATATGCCTCATATAATGTTATTTTGGTTTATTTCATTTCTTTTTCCATTGGCCATAATGTCTCTTTCATTATCTATTTAGTCTTATGTAGCTTTTTGGCTTTGACTTTTTATATATTACTAGAATGTCTCCCTTATTGATAGGAAACTTCCAATTCATCTATATGTTTTTCTAGAACATTTGTCTTAAGTTATTTCGATCAATCTGGAGTCTTTCTATTTACCCTGATGTTTCTTGTTATTTTCACTTTATTATGGAATTTCCTATTATTTTCTCTAGTTTGTAATGCTTTATACATTTTTATTGTTTGGATTTCTATGACAAGTACATTGCATTTAAGTTTAGATTTTTTAAAATTCTCATATAATCATCCTTCATTTGTGCATGTGGCACTTTGTTTGGTTTTTTAAACTTCAAAATCAAAAAAATATTGGAATCTTTGACAAATGGAAATAACTTAATCACATTTTTCAAATTAAAACCTTTTTAGGGTAACATTTGCATCTAGTTATTTTTTATTTTTAAGATTCTTATCATAGGATATGCTCTTTAAAATTAATTTTTTATCTTTTATTTTGAAATTTTTTTTAAGGATTTAATCATGATTCTTTAACCTTAATTTCTTAGTTGAAACTTTCTTAATACATGATAGAGTTTTTTTTCTAAGCCACATATCTGTTTTCCAAAATTACTTAATGTTTTAAATAAAAACATAAAATTTGAGTTTTATAATGTGTTAAAAAAAAAAATTTACGTTTTAAATTTTTTTTCATTCAACAAAATCAAAAAAGTTTTAAAAGTTTTTCTTATTAATTTCTTTCTTATTTAAATTATTTAAATTTGTATTCCTTAAAACAACATTTATAAATGTTTTAACAATTTTCATAAATTGTTTTATACAAGCAAGTTTATTGTAAGAATTATTGGGTTTTAATCATTTATTTTCTCCCTTATTTCAATATTAGAACTTGCATAATATTTTCCCATGGATTTTAAATTGGTCATTTTTTTAGCATTCAAGAATACTATGCAAACTAGTTATTTCAAAAATTATGAAATTTTTACTCTTAAACATAAAATTCAATGTCAAAAATTGACTTTAAATGCTTTGAAAAAATATTTTAATGCTCATATTGAGAAAATACAAACTCATTTTGTTGCTTTAAATGTTAAATTTGTGTGTTTCATACATAGCTCTAATGATGAACTTCATTGTGCTTCTAAACAAACATGAACTCATTTGAAAACTCCTACTACCAACCTTAGTTTATGCATTATGCACCCTATGAGGTATTTAGGTGGTAGTCTTGGTAAAAATAAACTGGTAATATTGAAACTCTTTTGCTTCAATCTAATGCAAATTTTAAAGGTTTCAATTTTAATGCTTCCACTACTTCTAATTCAAATTTTAATCATATTGTCCTCCATACGAAAGGATTTATCATGAAATTTCTTTTGATTATAATGTATATCCTGTTAATTCCTTGGTTAAAAATACTAAAATTTGAGAATAATGTGGAAAACATGGGCATTGTATATATAAATGTTGGATATTATATCCATGCAAATATTTCATTAAATCAACTCATGACACTTTGCATTGTTGAAAAATCAAATAATGTATTTTATAGGGACTTTAGAGGTAAAAATAATTTGGATACCCAAAAATAATGTATTTTATAGGGGCTTTGGTCTGTATTCATGTGATAATTCTTAAATTTCTTCATGAAGAATATCATTTTTCAGTGACACATCTTATTTTCCTCCATTTTGATAAACTCAATTATTTAATGCATTTCTTGTTTTTTTCCAAAGGAAATATGCTTTGTTAGAGCTCATTTTAACTAACTTATTTTTGTGTAGGATTTGACACTTTATAATGAAACTTATCTTTTGCTCAATTTGTCTTTGTTAGATATAATTTTAGTATATTATTTGTATGTAGATCATTTTATATCATATTATTTACTTAACTTTAAATATTGGTGTTAGTTTGTTTGTTTTGAAGGGGATAATTTCTCATTTTTTTTCCTTTCTCCAATATGGATTGACCATCTTATACAAAGAGGATTATTAGAGATTATTCATGATCATGCCTTTATTCTTGTAAATTTTTTAGATGCCTTCTATTTTTATTTATTTATCAAACTATTGTAATTCTTATTTAAGGAAGTTTCTATTAAGGGGGAGTATTATGTAATTTTAACTCCTTTCCTTGTTTATAAAATATTTTCTCCACTTTTTAAACCCAAAACTAATATTAAGGTTTTTTTTTTAAAGATTAACCTTATTTGGGTTCATTTAGGATCTTTAGGATTATCCTAAGTCTCTTTTAAGGTTTGTATTTAGTTTTATTATAAATTCACTTTTATTTGGATTTATGAGGTGTCTCTCACCTCTCTTATCTACCTATAGGATTTAGAAGTTACTACACAATTAACTTATCACCCCACTTATCACACACTTCTCTCAACATTATTATGAGTAAGATATGTGGCACACACTAATGAGGCCTTGTAAGGTCATGATATGAGTCTTAGTAACTCCCTCATCCTTCCCCTTGCTATATTTAAAAATCCCTTTCTTCCTATCTTCTACAACAATCTTGCTCTTTCAATATTGTGATGCCTCTTTTATCTTGAGTCCATTATTGTCTCTTTATCTTGTCTTTTAATTCCTATTTAATTTGGATTTCAATTTTTTTCAAGGTTTATAATAGATTATGAGGTTTTTCTCCATTTGATAGTTTTCCCACTTGCCAACTCTTGTCTCTCAATCTTGTGGCTTCATTCGCTCTTGAGGTAAAAAAATTTCTTTTCTTATTATTTTTAATGTATTCAAAATTATGAAAATATATTGGTAAATAATATATTATGGTATTAGATCCATGGGTTTATCATGATTATTCTTGAGTCTTTTTTACATTTCTAGGTGAAAAATAAACAAAAAAAATATTGCCTTCTTTGAATTTTTTTCTTGTCTTTCACCCCTCCTACTGGTTTTTATTTATTATGCATAAAATAACATTAATTTGTCTTAATATGTGCTTAAAGACCTTTTTTTAGGTAACAAGGTAGCTTTGTTAGTTCATCATGTTCATTTTATCCCATTTTGCACCAAAGATACAACTTTTCCTCCATTTATTTAACTCAAGAGCATTCATTTTCTTGTTATTCATCTGTAAAAAAATCATTTTTTTGGATAAGATAAAAATAAAAACATTGACATTGGCTATCTAATTATTTTGAAAAATATTAATATTTAGATCCAAGTTCTTTTGCCAACCAATTTTGAGCTCTTTATTCTTTGTATTGACATTTTTTGATAGTGGCTTCTCAAAATTTATACACTCATTTTTATATTTATTATTTTTCCCTCCTCATAATATGCCTCTAATGTTTTTTGGTTAATTTCATTTCTTTTTCCCTTGACCACAGTGTCTTCTTGCACTCTATATTTAGTCCTATGCTAATTTTTTGGTTCAGATGATTTCCTATTTACCAAAACATCTCCCTTAATGATAGGAAATTTTCAATTCATCTGTGTTTTTTACCTATACATTTTTCTTAAGGAATTATTTTTAGTTTGGATTATTTCTATTTATCTTGGTGTTCCCTATTATTTTTTCTAGTTATTAACACTTTATGTGTTTTCCTTGTTTGGATTTCTATGCCAATCGCATTCATTTCAGTTTATATTTTTTAAAATTCTCATATTGTCATCGTTCATTCATGTATGTGGCACTTTCTTAGTTTTTGTTAACTTTGAAATCAAAAAAATAGTTGGAATCTTTGATAAATGGCAAGAACCTATTCAATTTTTTTGTCATTAAAACCTTTTTAGAGTAATACATGCATCTAGTTTTTTTTTATAAGGATTAATTATTATAAATACTTTGTGTTTTAGTTTTAATATTTATATCATAAGATATACTCTTTTAAATTGGTTTTTATTATTTTTTTTTTAAGGATTTACACATGATTCTTTAAACATAGTTTCCTTAGTTGAAGCTTTCTTTATATGTGATAATTAGAGTTTTTAAAGATTTTTTTGGCTAAGACACATATCTTTTTTCCAAAATTTCTTAATTTAGAAAAAAAAAAAACAATTTTTTTTTATTTTTATAATGTATTAAAGCAAAAAAACTTTAACTTTTTTTATTTTTTTTTCATTCAAAAAAATCAAACAAGTTATATATATATATATTTAATTCATTTGCTTCTTATTCAAATTATTTAAATTTGTATTCCTTTAAAAAACATTTATCAAAATTTTATCAATTGTAAGAAATTATTTTATACAAGAAAAAATTATTGTAAGCATTATTGGCTTATTATAATTATTTTCCTTATTATAATCTTAAAACTTGCATAATATTGTCCCATGAATTTTAAATTAGCCATTTTTTAGTATTTAAGAACACTATGCAAACTTTTTATTTCAAAAATGGTGAAATTATTTTCACTAAACATCAAATTCAATGTCAAAACATGATTATCAATACTTTGCAAAAAAAAATTAATGTTCACACAAAGAAAATACAAACTTATTTTGATGCTTTAAATTTGAATCTCATGTATCTTATACATGATAATAGTTCTAATGATGAACTTTATTGTGATTCTAAACAAACTTTCACTCCTTTTAAGACTCATAATATCAACCTTGATTTACATATTATAAACTCTATTGGGTGTATGGGTGGTGGTCTTAGTAAAAATAAAATTAGCAATATGGAACCTTTTTTAATTCAATCTAATGTAAATTGTAAAGTTATCATTTTTAATGGTTTCATTACTTCTAATTCTAATTTTAAATCTATTATTCTCCACACTGAAGGACTTTTCATGCAACTTACTTTTATTATAATATTTGTCATGATCATTCCTTGGTTAAAAATACTAAAACATGTGAGCATTATGGAAAACACAAGCATCTTATCTCTAAATTTTACAAAGTACATACATACAAGTAAATTAACTCATGACACTTTACATTATTATAAAACCACTAAAATACTTAATTTTAAGGTAAAAACATTTTGGATACCTAAAGATAGTGTATCTTCTAGAGGTCCTTTGATGTGTCTTCATGTGATAATTCATTTATTTCTTCATGACTAATATATTTTATAAGAGACACGTTTTATTTGTCTCCAATTTGATAAACTCAATCTTTTTATGCATTCCTTTCTTTTTTATTGTAAAGGAAATATGCTTTGTTAGAGCTCATTTTGAATAACTTATTTTGGTATAAGATTTTGTAGTTTGTGATGGAAGTTGTTTTTTTTCTCCATTTGTATTTATTATATCTTATTTTGGTATATTATTTGTATGTATATAATTTTATGGCATATTATTTACTTAACTTGAAATATTGGTGTTACCTTGTTTATTTCTCAAGTTTTAATGGATCATTTCTCCTTCTTGGAAGCCCTTATTCCATTAAGGATTGACAATCTTGGTCAAAAATGATTCTTGGAGATTATTAATGATCACACCTTCATTCTTATGACTTTTGGTGACACCTTATCTTATAATTTCTTTATCAAACTATTGTAATTATTCTTGAAGGATAATTCTATTAAGGGGAAATATTATGTAATTTCAACTCCATTCCTTGTCTTTAATATGCTTTTTCCACTTTTATATCCCAAATTTAAGCTAAAGGTAAAGTTTTTTATATTAACATTACTTGGGTTCATTTATGATCTTTAAGACTATCTTAAGTCCCTTTTAGGCATGCATTTAATTTTATTATAATCACACCTTATTTCATATTTATGAAGTGTCTCTTACCTTTCTTGTCCACTTGTATTATTTTTGAGTTACTTACACAAGTAACTCCTCCCCCATATGTCACACACATCCCTCCACTTTCTTGGGAATAGGACATTTTGAATACACTTAGGAGGCATTTTAATTTCATTTTGGGAGTCTTAGTAACTCCCTCTTCATTCCTCTTTCTATATTTAAATATTCCTCTCATCCTCTTTTCTACAATAAGCTTGCTCTTACAATATTTTGATGCCTCTTTTGGCTTGAGTCACTTTCTCTCTTTCCCTTAGATTTTACATGGATTTAAAATCTTTTCAAGGATCCAAATATATTGTGGGGATTTTTTCCATTTGATGGTTTCCTGAATTGTCCAATCTCATCTCTAAATATTATGGCTTGATTCACCTTTGAAGTAACATTATTGATTTTATCATTATTTTTAATACATTCATTATTATTTCATATCAATCTTGGAAAAAATATAGTAAGGAGGTTTATATTATCTTTATCCCTTTTATCTAGTATTTGTACTTTTAGTAAAAAATTCTAGATTAAATGGGGGATAAAATGTAGACACCTAAATCTATCATAATGTTTATTTTTAATATCTTTTTAAATTAATATATTTAATTAGGTCTTCACTTATGATTAAAAACTTAGTGATACATGTTTCTTATATTTCACCTTTTTATTTTTTGATTTTTATTATATTCTCCACATTTTACTTTATGATTTTATTATATTTAACCTTTCACTTTATGATCCTTTATAATTTGATAAGCCCCTTTTTAATTATGAATTCCCTACATTTCCTTTTAATTTTTTTTAGTCCCCTCTCAATTTGTTTTGGGTCCATTATGTGCACCACTATGTTTTTAATTTAAAATATAATGATACCTATTTAAAAAAAGTTATTATAAGACATTTCATAACAAGCATTATCATTTTTTTACAAGAATTCTCAAATTTTCAAGAGTTATGTAAAGTTACATATTTATTTATACTAAATTATTAGAGTTATATTCTGAAGTACTATTACATTTACATGTTTGTGCCAAGGATGAAATAGGAAATGAATCATCTATATTTTCATATCACCATTTCATACACATCTATATAATGGACAACTAGATTGACCTAAGGCCATTTGGTTATGTAGGTAACACTCAGATTACATTGAATTTTATAAGGATAGCTAAGTCATTCCCATTATCCCATTTTCCCCCTATTATTATTTTATGTTTATCTAGTGCATGTTTAGAAACTAGGGTTTTGATATTATAGATATATGTGCATAAAATATATATATTTAAAAATTGTAAACCGGTAGTATTAAATCCTCCACACCTTGTAGTCAAGTTTCATATCTTATTGTAAAAGGAAAAAATTGACCAATGGGGACAAGATCAACCACCGTACCTATCTGAGTCTATCCATTCTATCCTATTCTCAAAATAGCCACCAAATTCTAAACATGCAAATTACAATCTAATCATATAGTCTTTAGTCAATCTATCAACTTTCACATATCAAAGGATTACATCAAATAAGATAAGTTTATGTTTATACATTTGATTTTCTCATTGTACATGTTGAATTTTATTGGTACAAGATATATTTATTGAAAATATGTTTTATTGATTATTTCACTCAATTTACATGAGGACAAGTATTATAAAATTATTTATATATAATTGAGGATTAATATTGCATTAATCACATTTTAAATAAAATGAAATCCACTATGTCAATAGTACAACAAATTTCTCTAACTAGAATTGGTCTACAATATAACACTAAAAAAATGATATGTTTCAATAAATATTAAATGAAATTATAGTTGTAGATGAATCTAAATATATGATCTAAAAAATAGAAATATAAAAATCAAATATTAAGAAACATTTCATTAATAAAGTCTCTAAGAAATTTTTTAATGTTGGAGATTTAGTATTTTTTTGGGATAAAACATATGAAGATCTAGGAAAAAACCTTAAATTTGAATATTTATGGTTGGTCCCTTAAAAAATAGTAGTTGTATTGGGAATAAATACATTTTAATTGAAATATTTAGATGGAAATTTGTTGCATCATATATTCAACGATCATCATTTGAAACATTTTTATGAATATTATTATTTTCATCATCTTATTTATTTATTTTTTTCTTGTTGCTTTTTTTATTTATTCATCATTTTTTAAAATAATATTCACAAATGGGTACACAAGTTTTCGTAATATAATCAACATAAAAAATGATACAGGCATAACACTTTTTAATTATTCTCTATTATATCAATCATTAATTCTTGGATTCACTTTAGTTATTAAATGATCAATAGTGATAAGGATATTAATTTATTAAGGTGATAATTTATTTTCATATTTTTTGTAATAGGTTTTTATAAAATCACCTATCCAGTCTGAGATTCCTTTTTATATATTCACCTTTCATTGTGCCATGTTATCTAGATAAAGAATTACTATTATGCAAAAATCATTAATGGGTTTACACTTAGTGACTTAGGAAACAATTTGACCTAGATTTCACTTCTAAAGAAAATTTCATATATATTATTTTTGAAACCCTAATTAATGTCTAAAATTAGCTAGAAAGGTTGTTAGTGTTTATTCCACTATTTATGTAGTTTTTAAATTTTCCTTTTGTGATATGAAATAAAAAAAACTTGAAATAAAAATAGGGTTTTAGTTGAAATGAGGTGTATCTATATGATCAAATGTGTACCATTGGTCAAGCTATTGTGAGAGCTCCTTTTTGGATAGAAAGGATTACCTACACATAAGTACAACACTATATAAGATAAATTAATAAAATAAGAAGGTGGATTGCCTAGTAAAATTCTTGTTCTAAGAAGGGGTTAGCTTCATTTTGTAGATGTCAATCCATGTATTTAGTAATTAAGCTAATATAAAATGATAATGTGAATTATAAATATTTTTTGATAATTAAATTACATAAGATAAAGAGAAAATATATCTTCCACTATTTCATTAATGTAATCAAAATAATTGATCTAGTATTATTGTTTGACATCAGTATCTTCATGGATTATTTCTAGTTGGGTTGAAATGTCCTCAATATTTAGAGTGAATGTAATGGTTCAGAGACTCAACTCATGTGCAATGTCACTCTAATTGATAAAAAAAGGTTGGGGAATAATCAAAAGAGATAAAATAGTGATTATATCATGAAGTATTCTTGAAATAGTTATCTAAGTGGTCCATGTTTTTAGTAAAATAAAATGCTCAAAATAGACCAAGGTGGTTGAAAACACATGAAAATAGGTTCAAAATACACAACTTGATAGTTTTGATAGGGATCGATGCTGATTCACAAAATTGGTGTCAATTTTATCAAAATAGATGTCAATTAATATAATCAATGCCAATTTTGGAAAAATTCTTGAGAAAACTAAAATGTTGGCTTGTGGCTTGAGAAAATAGATTCTATAGATAATTAGGATGATCTAGGGAGTAAAATAATGGTATTATGACATTGAGAAAGATAATTAATGTTAATATTATAAAATAAGATAACCAATAATTTTTGAAACATCTTAGGATGATGCTACAATTTAGAGATGTACTCTACTTTCCACAAAGTCATTCCAAAGATTTAGATCTTCAATAAAACAACATTGCATCTATACTAGAAAAACACTTGAACATTATTTGTTTTTTGAGTATTTTTTCCACCTCATAACAAAGTTTTAGGATCTATTTGGGTGAGCCATGACCATCTATAATTAATCAATTTTGATAGAATAGAATTAAAATCAATCGTAGATAATCGCTATCAATTCTACCTTTCTTTAGAAAAATGTGTCTTAGGAGGTTCTAACCATGGTTAATTTTGAGGAGAGAATTTTTAGGTTGTTTTATAGGTTTTTATTGGGGATAATTTTTTAGAATTTGGGGATAATTTAAATTTTATGGATATTTCATGTATTTTGGGAGATTTAAGAGGTTGGGAAGGGTAAATAGTAATTAACAAAGTAATTACCACATGTAAATGTGAATAATGATAGTAAATATGAATGAAGGGGACTTATGAAATACAAATACACTTATTAAGTATTGTATATAAAATTAGTGTCTGCATTTTCCCCTTTTTATTGAGTGTATGAACAATAAGCAATTATGAGATAAAAACTTAGAATGAAAGGATGCCCCAAGTGTGAATGAGGAGGTATTCCCCCTCAAAATAATATATAATGGGATGGAAGAAGGTGGTGATGGGTTTAAAAAGAGTGGGATGTGGAGATGTGATTGATAAAAAATAATTCCAAGGATGTGGGTTGGTTACATGATTAAAAAAAATGCACTATCAAGACATGGATAGTAACATATTAGGATGTCTTTAAGCAACCAATAAACAAAATTTTCAAAGAATGAACAAGTGGATATGTAAGAAAAGGTGAAAAATATAATAAATGATAAGAGATATAAATTGAAATATCTAGTGTTTGAAAAAAGTGGTGTGACCTATAGGCAGTTGTTTGCATGGTGAAGTACAATCTTAGGATCTACATGGGATACATTCCCAATAGAATGTATACCTTTAAAAGTTGTGGGAAAAATAGTGGTTCACATCCAAAAATATAGGGTATTGTATAAAATAATGTAATTGAATTGGAAAATTTAGTGTAGTCCTAGAACAAAAGGATGTGTGTGGAAATGGGCCCAAAAAGTGAAAAGTAAAGGATCGATGATGATCTGAGGGGAATGCTAATTATTTTTGTAAGATTAACATTTATGTCATGAATTTTAAACAAATATAGGTATCAACATCAATTTATGCAACTGATATATATATATATATATATATATATATATATATATATATATAATGAACCACAATTTGAAAGGTCATTTTTTACTTTTTTATAATCAATCGCTTGAGCTATGAGATAAAAAGATGACATGTGAAGGTGGATGTGTTGATGCTTGAATATGTATCATAGTTTCCCAAAGTGTTCAAGAACACTTCTCATTTTATAATTCTAAGAATTCAGTGCATGATTTGTATGTTGTGGTAATCTTGTTATTTTTTGATGAAATAGAGGCAAAGCAAGTGGAATATTTCATAATATTTATAAAGTTTGGTGACTGGGAGCCACAGTGGCTAAATAGTTGATCTATGTAAAATATGAAGTATACTATGCTAATAATAGTGAATTATGGTCAAGAACTAATCTAAAAACTAATCTAAGATGTATATTTATAAATAATATTAAGCTAGAGTGATCTATTTAAAAAGGAGCAAAAGGAAGGGTAGGGCAAATAAGAAATGTTGTTGATCTTCATTCCAAACATCATGAAAAAGTTAAAATATATGACATGAAGTAGCGTAAGTGAAAATATTATCACACATCAGAAAAACATATAAGGAATGTGGGAAATAATGTAAATAATAACCAAATCAACTTTAAAGATTTACCCCTACAAGCAAACAACATTAGACCAAATGCAAGAAGAGTAAGAAAATGAAATGAACCTAAGAACTTCCAATTAACCCAGCATTGGCACAAGTTAATAGCTATAAATTCAAATGCACATACCAAGAATTCATAATAACCATTAAAACATGGAATTTAGAATAAAAAAGAGAGAGATAAACCATGATAACAAAAGACACAAGCAAATTTCAATAAACATTGTAGAATTCCTTGATTACATTAATTACTCAAAGTTTATAAAGTAATTTTGGCTCTAATAACTCCCTCACATTTAAAATTTACAATAATCATTTTATATAATGCAAGGAAGTATGTTATCTAGTCATATCTAATTAAAAAAGTACAAGTGTTACGACAACTATCCTTTCTACAAATGTTCTAGAATACACTAGATTTTCCTCAATGGATTGATCTATGGGCAATGTGTTTTATAAGTTGTACATGATTTTACAAATATAATAATCCATTTTCAAAATATAAAATGCTTAGATATAGTAATAATATTCCTAAGTTATTTAATCTAACTTTGAAAACCCTATATTTTAATTTTGTCTCTCTAGCAGGATCTTCATTCTAGAATTGTGTTCTTTAATTAGCTCAAGGTCAGAAATTGGTTTCATGAAGAGCTCCTTAATTTAATTTGCTAAGCTATTTTTAAAAATTTCCACTTTGTCTGATGCATCCATAATGCTTCTAATTTTACTAACTATTCCTTTTGTAATTAGAATCATGGCTATGATCCTATCATTGTTAGCAACAATTTTGCTTATGATTTGGTACCTTGACCATTTCATAAACTAGGAACCTCTTTCATTTGATCTCATCATAAGTAATTAGACCAGCTAGACCAATTATAGTAGGGTCTTTGACTAATCTATCTAATACATGTATTGTTCTATCTTAAAATTGATTAAGGTTATTGGAGGGGTCCCCCAGTTCCTTCAAATCCTTTTAAATTACTCACTAGTGGATTCTAGATCAAATTATCTTCACATAAGTAACCATTCAGTTCCCATCAACTTGATTATGATAAAAACAAGGCCAAACTAGGGCTTATATATGTGCTTAGGTCCTTTTAAAGGTTTTAATAGTGTTTTAATGGCATATAGGATCTCGAATCATAAGTATCTTGCTTTAAATTTACATTAAGACTTGCCTATTTATACTCCTATCTCCCATAGGTCCATGAAATCCTCATATTTACCATGTTTTACTTGTGTGGCATCATTGGGGAATTACCATGGCACCTCTATGGCATCCTAATCATCACTATTAAAAAATATGACCATTACCTTTGAAAATTCAACTTTGATCTCACACTATCTGATCATCCTTGCATGGATTATCATGGATTATCACTCTCAATCTTGAGACTTAAATAACAATTGCTTCCTCTACTATGTTTCTTGTGGTTATGACACATGTCATTACTATGTTAGATCTAAGCTTCCTTAAAAATTCAATGGTGATAATGCACCATTAGATCTTGTTTTGATGAGAAAATGTGTTCCATCAGATCAAGATTTGAGGGGTGCACCACTACTAGCTACTTAATATCATATTAATGAAATCATGACACTTGTCATCATATTAGGAATTTGAATTGTCGTTGTTAATCATGCTCAATTGGATCAATCTCACTCAAGTGAATGAAAGCCATTGATCTTGGGGACCTACTTTGAATTTAACCTTTCGATTATGGGTTGAATTTTTTACATGGATTATATGTCATTAGATCTTCCCCATCTGATCAAACATGCACCATATTATTGTGATCCATGGGGTTGAGTGACATTGGATCTTCTGCTTAGTTTCCCATTTTAATATCACATCGTTAGATTAACTTTGACTGAGTAAATGAAGGTCATTAATCCTATAGACAAACATAATGTTTAAGTCAAGCTTATGAATAAGACAAGACTTAATCTAAAGTTTCAGACCAAAGTTTTCACTTATATTAATAAATACGAATAAATATATAAGCAAAAGTTTAAAACATATTAAAGTGACCTTGTGAATTAAAAAGGAATTAGCATAAATTTTTGGCCTGAGTTAGAAACATAATAAAAATGAACCAACATAATAAAAGTCATAGTATAAAGTATTAGACTAAGGTTTTTATTGTATTAATAAATATGATAAGCCTTAGGGTAAGGCTTTAGGCTAATCTTTATAACAAATGGACCATGCATTTATTTAGACCAAGATAGGATAAAAGAAACAAAGGGGTCACAAGACATAAAAGGGACCAAGCATAAGATTTTTAGCCTAAATTTTGGTCATGTTGAAATACATGAATAAGCCTTAGGATAGAAATTATACTATGTCCATGGCATGATAATTGTTCTCACACAAATTTAAACAAAAGTTCTTACCAAAATTTAATTCAAAAATATGACATGAGCTAGGGTAGTTGTTATTAGGGTTTTAAGCTTATAAAACGTGAGTTTAACTTGATTTCAATAAGCCAAAGGATATTAAAAGATCAAATCATCACTAAATCATAAAACCTTGATATTGATAATTCCAAATGGACTCCATTAGAGTTGTGCCCTGCAACATAAAGATCAAGTGTTAGTGATTTTATGCAAAATTGGATCAGAATCATGAACAAACATGCCAACCAGATTAGGTGTAGATGATTTTCAAATAATGATAAATTTCAAACATGATAATGACACTCTAATCAAATGAATTTTAAAATTTAGGGTATAAATTTTCACTATAACACAAGGGTCCCCATTTTTCAAAAATGGGGGTATGTTGACCTAAAAAAAATGTGACTTCTAGGGGAAATATATAAATATGTTAAAATTTAGAGACTCTAGTTTAGACTAATAATTAATCTAGTTATTCCATTTGATCAAGCAACATTATTAAGATCTCTTCATGGTTATAACAAATCTTTCAAATGTATAATTAGGTTTAAACATCAAGACATAGCCATTTTGTGTGTGTGATTTGATTCCACTTACTTATTTCCATATGATTTGGAGAATAACTTCTAGGTTCAATGGCTTTAATCATTAACACTAACTTTCATCATGTTTGGATATTCATTAAGAACCATGCTTTATCTTAGAGAAGGCTTGGGAATTTCTCTACTACTAGCCAGGCATCCATAGCCCCAATAGAGATGTCTTTATATTCACTCAAAGCCTTGATCCACTACCATCTAGGCATCCATAGACCCAGTGGAGATTACTAGAATCACCTTTGCTTAGAGAGCTATTGAATTTTTTAATGAGATTCTTATTTTTTTTGTATTTTCTAAGTCATTTTGGCTTTTTGTCAAAGGTTGGGAACCATGTTAGCTAGGTTTAGGTGTTTGGTCATGTGTTTTATCTTCAAAAAATCATACTTGGATGTAAAATTTATCCCAATAAATTAATGTTTTTAAGTGCAAGCATGACTGTATCCTAATAATCTAGTCTTTCACCCTACATACGCAACCCTTATTAGAACCAAAATCATATCATAATAAAGTTTATAATCTAAAAGAATAACTAGCTTATTCATTATTTTTTACTAATTTCTCTAAATTATAACATTAATCTCATATTTCAATAATCCATTATCGATCAATGTTGAGTAAACATATATGTAATTTTGAATTGTGGAGTTCCTTTTGAGCATATAGATGCATTTTGAGATGAGGGATATATAAAATGACTTATTAGAAGTAAGGAACAAAGCAAAGGAAGTATACATACCAAACATAAATTAAATAGATAGAAATCAAAAAATATCAAACAAATATATATAAGAATATATACAAGCATATGTACAAAAAAGGGACAGGAAAAAAAGAATAAAAAAACTATTCTAGCCTACTTACACTTATTCTAACTAATATTATAGTCATTTCATGAAGACTCAAAATGGGATAGTAAAGAAGTAATGATTGAGGTATTTCCCATTGTGTTGAATAGTTATTAGTGATGTCATAGAGATATCTTGGTGAGTAGATGAAAGTGCTTTGATAGCCTAAATATCAATGACAAAGTATGAAATGTGCTTATCCTAGTGTGTTTTGAAGTATGCTTGGTTGATCTTATATTTTGGCAGGGCTAGAGAGGTTAAAGGATGAGTATGGTGATTTGATCTTGTGTAATGGGTCCTATCAAAATTTAATAATGATTTGAGTTCTTGTGTGGATGAGTATAATTTATCCAATTCTTCATTATGTTCATCTAGACATTTTGGTCCAATGGTACAAAATTTGAGTAGGCAGTTTGATGACATCACCATTGCCATGTAGGAATGAGTCAAGGGGAGTTGGTCATATGGTTGTGATAAAATTTTTACCTAGTTATTATGTGTCAAATTTCATATCATTCACTATAGCACATCCAAATATATGCATATACAAAGTTGGGTTCCCAGGTAGTTCAATTGTGTTTTTCCATACTTAGCCAAATTTGTCTATGAAAAAAAAAGTTGAGTAGGAATTTTTATGGTGTTATGCCTTTCACATGTGAAGGTGTAAAGAGAAACTGATCATATGGGTTTATTTATTTTTTAGCATAGTTGATCTATGCTAAATTTGAGATCATGCATTAAAGTGCGGTAAAATTTATTTAAGAGCAAGGTTGGTCTCCCAAAAAAAAATTAAGAATAGTTGGATCTATGATAGAAGATTTTGAGAATGAATTTTAATGAAATTATATCTCACATGAATGAAGGTTTCAAGAGTAGTCTGTCACATGGTTTGATTTTCCTATGTGAGGAGATCATATGGTCCAAATTTGAGATCATGTGAGTAAGCATAGAAGAAGTTGTTAAGGTTCAAAAATGGCTACTCAAACAGATAATCAAGGTTCCCATACTTAGTCACTTTTACACAAGTTAATGTTAGAGCAAGATCGATGATGTATGTTCCTCCAGTAAGTTAAGAATTAAAAAGATGAGGAAAGGTGAATGTTATTTAATTATTGATCAAAGGTATAGGATATGGATCCAATGGCAAGTGGGTGTTCATATAGATTGATTGAACAGTGAGCATTGATAGTTAAAGACCTAATTGATCTATAGGGATTGATGGAGCATGTTGAGTCAACATTTTAAGATTGTACGAGATGAGGTTAAAATGATTAAGGTTTAACATTTGGCATTGGCGTACTATTAATTAAATTTTGGACATAATTGATGATGTGAGATTGATCCAAAGTTGAAAAGACATGAGATTTGAGCATTGTGTTCGAATGTTAACTATTATCATTTGAATTCAAATATTTTAATTTAACATAGTGAAAATTTGAGCTCTATTTTATATCCATATATTTTTATAGAAGTCAAATTTGTTGGTGATGTAAAAAGCAAAGATGAATAGGAATCCGTGTTGTAACTAATGAACCTAATTGGAAGATCTAGAAGTGTGTAAAATCAAAGATATTAATGTTCAAAGTTGATTGTGTGTTTGTGTTTATTCTATAAATAGCTTGAGAAGAGTAATTAAGCTTACATAGATACTATTTTGATATCACTTAACAAATTGGATATTGGGGAGTATTTTAAACTCCATTAGGATGCTTTGTGTTATTATTTGGAGGTGTGATCAATCTATCTTAAGTATGAACAATGCTTAAGAAGTTGACTATGTATTCATTCATAATGTTCCTTTACACTAGGCCACTGTTTGAGTTGTTTGAGCATACGTAGAGGTGAGTTAAGACTACTATGATCATTTAAGGATGTTTAAGGGAACATAAAGATTGGATCCATATATTTTAAAGTGGTCATGTGTTCTTGTTTTGCTCAAGGGTGTGCTAAATGGGTCAATAGGTCTTCATGATACCTATAAGAACTACAAAGGGCCTTATTATAAGGTGTAACTACTTAAGGGTGACCCATAAATTTTATGGCTGACATATGAAGATTTTTTCAAGCCATATATTCATGTGTAGGATGCCTTAAGGGATAAGCTATGCCTAATTGTTGACCAAGGTAATGATTATCAAGATTTCTCTATAAATAGTGAAATCAAAGATAGTGATTTCTAGACTTTGTGTGAGAGACTTGGGAGAGATTTGAGAGAGGCTTGTGTGTGTGAATTATGGAGAAAAGGAGGGGTAGAGTTCCTTAAGGATGATTTGAATAATATAATAGATTGAGAAGTATTTATATGACCTGTAGGTCATAATTCTATTGGTAGAATAGTCCTCTTATAGATTGAGTGTGAGAAAAGGTGAAGAGTGATAAGTAGAGGTCCATCTTTAGGTGTTGTAGACATCAGTTCAAAGCTAGATGTGTTCATAGGTGTTATTGTGACAAATCAACATCTAAGTTGGTTTCAGCCTCCTTGTAAGGTGATATTTGTTACAAGGTCTAGTTGTTGTATCTTAGCTAAACAGGTGTAGCAACACCTTGTGGGATTTTAGTCTCATTAAATAGGGATTGTATTTCCTTGATCATTTTTATATGGTCTAAATTGGTTCTTATTATTATATGACAATATTCCAATTTTAGTTTCTAGTGGGTTTTATCCCCAAAGAAGGTTTCCCATGTATGTCTTACATTTTGTGATTGATCTTGCATTATCTCTCTTACTCTTTTCAATGAGTGATGTGTATGCCTCATTAATGTTTGTGGTATCTAATTAAGTGTTTGTAAATATTAGAATTAAATTTGCATTATTTGGGCTCATTGATTTAAACCCCCCCTGTTCTCAGTGATTGCACCTCTAAAAATAGGTATCATAGTAAGTCCTTTGGTAAAGGTTTAAATAGCTTAAAGGTGATCCAAGGTATAATATGGGTAATCATCAAGGAGATTTATCTACTAAGAAAGCACCAATTTTTAGTGGATCTAATTATGCTCTTTAGAGTGCAAGGATGAGGACATATATTATGTTCCTAGGGATTGATGTATGGTAATCTCTTCTAGATTGTTATGTTGCTCCTATTAATCCATCTAGTGTGGTAGACAACAATTTGTTTGACAATAATTCCATGAAAATGAATGCTATCACTTATGGTCTTTTATAGACTTTATACACCAAGGTAATCCATTGTACTTCTTCAAAAGATATATGGGACAAAATGAAGGTAATTTTTGAAGGAGATTCAAAGGTCAAGCTTTCTAAGTCATAGACTTAGAGAAGATAAATTGAATAACTCAAGATGAAGGAAGAAGATTTTGTGGCATCCTTTATGTAGAGAGTTGATGAGACTGTGAACATCATCAGATTCTTTGGAGAGAATCTTGAAGATGAAAGTATAGCCCAAAATTTATTAAGTTCTCTATCTCTCAAGTTTTATCTAAAAGTATCTACTATAGAAGAGAGTTATGATCTTACTTAGTCGAAGATGGATCAATTTCATGGAACCCTTACTACATATGAGATGAGAATAAATGATGATATACCACCAAAAAAGGAAGTTACATTCAAGATAGAGATGAAGCCTAAGAATAATTTCAAGTTAATAAATCCAAAGAGGATGACATATCTAACATTGATGAGGATGAACTAATTACTTTCATTACTAGGAAATTGAACACAGGCTCAGGGAAGTATAAGGGTAAACTACCCTTTAAATGTTTAAATTGTGGAGAGATAGGATAATAATATCATAAGTGCCTTCATAACCATGAGAATAAAGATGATAAATAGCATGTTGAATGATAATATGATGACAAGAAGACATATAGGAAAAAAGGATTCAAAAATTTTAACAACAAGAAGTCCTTCAAAAATAAGAAGAGTCTCTACACCAAAGAAGATTGAAGATCATAAGATGAAAGTGAAGACAATGAATCAAAATATGATCATGAAGATGATGGTCCTCCTAAAGATGAATCTCTATTCATAGATGAGGAAGTAATTTTCTCAAATTAGAAGGTGTTTACTTGGAGTGATTCAGATAATGATGAAGATGAGGTGGACTATGAGACTATCTTGATGAATGTTCTTAAAGAATTGAAGATTGAGAAGAAGATCAATAAGAATATAAAATATAAGTTTAAGGAATATGAGGAGAAATTTAGTGTATTTGAGGCAAGATTTAATGAAGACACCAAGTAACATGAAAATATGATCAATAATCTCAATTGTCAATTGGAAATTATATCTATAAGCCTAAAATATAAAGAAGATGAATTTTCAAGGTATGTTTCTAAAAATGAGTCTTTGAAATATGAGTTAGAGAAGACATATAGTAAGGTGAAGTCATTTGTGATATTTGAAAAGAGCTCATGTGATTTAGATAACATTCTGAGTAGTCAAAAGCATGTTAGTGATAGAACTAGTCTTGGATATGAAGAAGAACAAAAAACTGTTACTCAAGACAAGATGAAGACTAATGTAAAGTAGGACAATCCTAGTTTGAAGACAAATCATCAAACAAGGATTGAAGGTGTTGGTAGAATGAAGACAAATCAGATTAGATACCCAAATTTCATGAGGTATGAAATATTCAATGGTTATTGTTACATATGTAATTAATTTGGTCAGAGGGCTAGAGAATGTAAGAGACCTATTAGAAATGAGTTTGCATGGAACTATGATTGGGGTCATTAGTCAAAAGGTATGAATAGAGTTAAGGTTTTTAATTGTCATGACATAAAACATGTTGAAAATTCAAGCCCAATTAAGGTAAGGTAAGATAAGTTTATTTCAAAAGGTATATTGTGTTACAAATTTGAATAGAGAGGTCACATTGCTAGGTTTTGTAAATAAAGGTCTATAAGTCAGAATAGGTTTAATCAAGCTCTTAGAGTGAAAGGAAGAAGGCCTATTAACACATGAAATCCAAAGGTGAAAAGTGTGAGTCATGATGAGACTATAGGTCCAAGTAATTTATTATGGTCGAGAATGTTTCAAAAGTTGAAGAGTACCAAGAGGTCTCATTGTCTCCTCATGTTGAGAATTAAGAGATCAAGCTCAAAGAGAAGACCAAAGTGTTGGTTGAATCTAGTCCTAATGTATGTATGGATCCAAGTGAACATCATGTTGTTGATGAGCATGTATCATGTAAATAACATCAATTATTTTTGCCTAATGAAGAGGTTCCAAGCTGTAAAGAATATTCTATAGATGAGAAGATAAGTAATGAATCTATGTTGTCTCCTTGTATTATCAATACAATCATAGAAGAAAAGGAGAATGTTTTAGTGAATGAGGAAGTTGTTTTTTCTAAGCCAAAGAAGAATAAGAATAACTATAAGTATCAAATAACCAAGGAGGAGAAGGAATATGAGGAGTTATGAGCAACTCCTGGTTTCACACCATGATAGAGATTTATCATGTAGAGGTCTCTGTCTATGATTATTAAGAGACTTATTTTTTTGGAAAATCAAGATAATGTTTTCAATATGATAATGCTAATAAAATAAGGCCTTTGGATAAAGAGAAGCAACAAGTTCATGAGCCTGTTTTAGAGGTTTATGAAAAAGTTGTAGTATTGAGTCAAAATGGATGGTTTTAGGTGGCTTAATGAGGTTGATGGAAATTTCAAGAATATTTTGATGATCCTAAATGTATATAAACTTATTTGTAACAAACTCCAAGTGATTTTGAGGTTTGAAGGTATGTATGTGCCAATTGAAGATTTTTTAGTGCTCTCAATTTTCTTAGTTGTTGGCTTAAGGGAAAGCATGCCTAAAATGGGTTATAAGATGTATGGGTTCCCAAAGGTGTGGAAGCTCAAATACTGATCCATAATTATTTTATGGTTATCTCCAGGTGTGAAACTAGTTTTAGAGGTGTGCATTGACTAGAAAAAGGTTTGTTGATGCTATTTATTTTGAGATTCTAGGGTTTTGGGTTACGATATAAAAGTAGTTTTCCTTATGAGTTAAGTTTTGAGTCTTCTTAATATGTTGAATGGGCCAAATAGATGATAAAAACAATATTCCAAGAGATTTGAAGGTTTGTGGTTCTTAAGTTATTTATTTTTTTGTCAATATGGAGGGTTAATTGGCCAGTAGGTTTATGAAGGAAGTATATTGAAAAGGATATTTATGGTGATAAAAATTGGTTTTATTGAGGGGGCATATGTGAGTTCTATATATATGGATTTTTAGGTCTTGATTATGTGTCTACTAAAATTTATGTGCTCTGCAAGTTCTAGGTAGGGCTACAAGGAGGTTAGGCATGCCTAGTTTGAAGAAGTGTGATTTTTTGCTCAATTTATCGAAAAGAGAAAGGCATGTGTGTTTCAAGGTGAGTTGTTAAGTTTTTTTAGTACATGTTTCTTATTTGGTGAGTGGTATGAATTTATGTTGGTGGTCCTTATGGTAGCTTGAGAGAGAAGGCTAGTAGCCATATGTGGTGGTTCTTCATGGTATGTGGAGATATTAAGATGATTAGAAGGTGAAATTTCTCATAGTTATTATGGAGAGTCCCTCTCAAATGATTATTGATGTGTTCCATCATATTTTAGTATTTTTGTGTATTTTTATTCATTGGTTGTAGTGCTTGGTTGAAGAGAGTGCTAGCATGGAGCAAGAGGAAGTTTATCAAGGTAAGAAAAGGCAGGCTCAAGGTAAGGGTGAGTTATATCATCTTAATAATATGGTCCTTTACTATTTATGGTATTTTATAGTCCTCAAGATCAGTTGGTTCCCACTTTGTCATTGTGTCAAAGGGGGTGAAAGTTCCTATTGTGGGAGTGTTTGAAGAGAGAGAAGGTCAGTTTTTATATATATATATATATATATATATATATATATATATATATATATATATATATATATATATATATATATATATATATATATATATATATATATATATTGGTTGTTGACATCAATGACAAAAGGGGAGATTTTTGGTGATTTTTTATTGATGTCATGGAGATATATTTCTAAGTGGATGAAGTTATTTGATATCCTAAATAACAATGACAAAGTGTGTAATGTGCTTGGCCTTATGTGTTTTGAAGTATGCTTGGTTGATCTTCCATTTTGCCATGGTTAGAGACATTCAGGGATGAGTATAGTAGCTTAATCATGTGAAATGGGTTCTATCAAAATTCAATAACATTTTTAGTTCTTGTGTAAATTAGTGGAAATCATCTAGTTCTTCATTGTGTTCCTCTCGATATTTTGGTCCAATAGTAAAAAATCTAAGTAGGTAGTTTGATGACATCACCATTGCCATGTGGGAATGAGTTAAGGGGAGTTGGTCATATGATTTTGATCAAATTTGTCCCTAGTTATTATGTGACAAATTTTAGTTAATTCTATATAGCACATCAAAATATATGTGTATGAAAAGTTGGGCTCCTAGGGAGTTTGACTATGTTTTTCTATACTTAGCCAAATTTGTGTGTGAAAAGAAAATCTACGTAGGAATTTTGATGGTGTTGTATCTTTCACATGTGAAGGTGTCAAGAGAAACTAATAATATGGGTTTATTTATTTTTTATCATAGCTTATTTGTGATAAATTTGAGATAATATGCTAAAGTTTGATCAAAGTTATTTAGGAGCAAAGTTGGTCTCCCACAAAAATTCTAAGCATAGTTGGCTCTGTGACAAAATATTTTGAGAAGACATTTGAATTTAATTATATCTCACATGTGCAAAGGTCTTAGGATCAATATATCACATGGTTTTATTCTCCTATGTGAGGAATCATATGGTTAAAATTTGAGAACATGCGAGTAAACATCAAAGTTATTAAAGTTCAAAAATGGCTACTCAAATAGATAAGCAAGGTTTTCATACTTAGTCTTTTCTACACAAGTTAAAGTTCAAGAAAGATTGACGGTGCATATTTCTCCAAGAATTTATTAAGTAGTAATATGGGTAAATTTTCATGATGTTTAATTAATAATCAAAGGTACAAGATAAATATCCAATATCAAGTGGGTGTTTGCACAGATTGATTGAATGGTGAGCATTGATAGTTAAAGACCTGACTGATCCATAGGGATTGATGGAGTACATTGAGTCAACATTTCAAGATTTCATGAGATGAGGTCAAAGTGATTAAGGTTTAATGTTTGGAATTATTATACTATGAATTAAAGTTTAAAATTGATCAATGGTATGAGATTTATCCAAAGCTGAGAGGACATGAGATTTGAGCATTATGTTCGAAGGTTAACTATGACCGTTTGAATTTAAATATTTGAATTTAACATAGGGAAAAACCAAATCTATGTTTTTTGTCCATATATGTTAATAGAATTAAAATATTCTAGTGATGTAAAAATAAAAGATGAAGATGATGCCATGATGCATCTAATGAACCTGATTTGAAGATTTGGAAGTGTGTATAGTCAAAGATATTAATGTTCAAAGTTGATTGTGTGTTCATGCTTGTTCTATAAATGACCAAAGAAGATTAATTGAGATTATATAGATACTATTTTGATGTATCTTAATAAAATAGATATTAAATAATGTTTTATACTCTATGAGGATGATTTGTGTGGTTTTTAGAGGTGTGATCAATCTATATTGAGTTTGAACAATGCTTAAAAAGATGATTGTGTATTTGTTCATAATGTTCCTATACACCAAGTCAATGTTCGAGTTGTTTGAGCATACACAGAGGTTAGATAAGTTGATTGTGATAATTTGAGGATGTTGAATTTAACATAAGGAGTGTAACCATGTATTTTAAAGTTGTATTATGTTCTTTTTTGCTCAAGTGTGTGCTAAATGTGAGAATAGGTCTTTGTGAGACCTAGAAGAGATACAAGGGCCTTATTAAAAGCTATAGTTACTTAAGGGTGACCCGTAGATGCTATGGCCAACCTGTTAAGATTATTTTGATCCATGTATTCATGTTTAATATTCCTTAAGGGATAAGTCATGCCTAATGGCCAACCAAGGTTGTAAATTATCAATATTTCTTTATAAATAGTGTAACCAAAGATGGTGTTTTTTAGACTTTATGTGAGAGACTTGGGAGAGATTTGAGAGAGTATTATGTGTGTGAATTATGGAGTGAAGGATGGGTAGAGTACCTTGAGGATGATTTTAAGAGTAGAATATATTTAGGACTATTTTTATGACCTATAAGTCATAATTTAGTTAGCAAAATAATGTTCTTGTAGATTAAGTGTGAGAGAAGGTGAAGAGTGATAAGCAGAGGTCCATCATCAAGTATTGTTGACATCCATTTAGAGGTGGATGTGTTCATAGGTGTTTTTATGGAATCTTAGCATCTAAGGTGGTTTTAACCTCCTTGTAAGGTGATACTTGATACAAAATTTGGTTGTTTTTGTAGCTCAACTAGATAGGTGTAGTAGCACCTTATGGGATTATGGTCTCATTAAATAGGAATTTTAGTTCATCATTTTTAAATGTCTAAATTTGTTCTTATTATTATAATATAGTATTCCAATTACATGTTCTAATGGTTTTTATCCCCCAATAGGGTTTCTCACGTATGTCTTATGTTTTATGATTGATCTTGCATTATCTCTCTTGCTATTTGCCATGAATGATGTGTATGCCTCATGAATTATTATAGTATCTAATTAAGTGTTTGTAAATATCATAATTGAAGTGGGATTATTTGGGTTCACTAATTCACCCCCTAGTGATTATACCTCTAACACATTGGTGGGTAGTGTGAACTTCTCTCCCTATAATTACTTTAGCTTGAAGGTGTTGTCTCCAAGTATATTAGGTATCTAGTAGGGACCTATCCACAAAGGTGTGAACTTACCATGTTTACCCTTAGGCTCAAATGCCTTATACCAAATAATAAGTGAGGCTCCTTTTCTGAACATCTTTTTTTATCATTTATCAAACCACCTCTTGACTATGGTTTGGTGTCTACTAAAATTTATAAAAGCCTCTTTTCTCACATCTTCCATCTATATGATATCCAACAACCTTCAACTTGAAAATTATTGGTCCTTTCAATATGCACTCTTGCATAAACCTATATGTTGGTAGCTTGAGGGTTATGGGGAAGATAAGTTCTTATCCATAAACTAGCATGAATGGTGATGTTTTAAGATCTTATTTTATTATGGGTCTATCTATCCAAAGGGTATACATAAGCAGCTTATGCCATGTTCTAGATTTATCAGCTACAAACTTCTTTATAGCCTCCATCAAATTATTATTTGTTGATTCAGATACTTCATTACCTTGAGGCTAATAGTTTGATGATAACTTGAGGATGATGTTTTTATCATATGCCCATTCTATCATCTCTATGGATCCAAAATCAAATCCATTATTATAGACCAGAGATACAGGTGTCCCAAACCTAGTGCATATGTTTTCCTATAAAAAATTTATCACCTATTTAGTCTTACAATATTTAGTTTCCACTACTTTAGTCCATTAGGTGTAGTAGTCAATAGTATTCAAGATATAATTTTAACAATCATAGGAATTGGGGTTAATGACCCTCATAAAATCTACCCCCAATTGGGTAAAGGTTTATCAATCATTATTGGTCTTAGTATGCCTTAGTCTCTCTAGTGTTGAAGACTTGGCATGAGTGGCACTCTCTCATGTGTTTGTGAGAATCTTTGAAGATTTTAGGCTAGTAGTAACTATCCCATAATATTTTATGTGATGTAATCCTTCCAGATAGATTTCTACTTAATTTTTCATGGAAGGTGCTCATGATCTCAGTCGATTCACTCTTGGAGACACATCTCAAGTAAATGCCTTCAAATTTATTCATATAAAACATTCCATCCTTGATCAAAAAGTGAGTTTCCTTGAGCCTTAGAGCTCTTATTTGTTATTTACTTAACCCTACAGGATAATAACCATTGATTAGTACGTGGACAATGGGATCATACCAATCATTAGGTTTGAAACTTTATTATTTTACTTGCATAACACTTAGCTCAGGGTTAGTATTAGAAATCAATTGAATTAAACCTTGGTACCTTACCAATTTGGTAGTATTCATCTTAATGCCATATTCATGGATCATAGACATCTACTTACCTCTCATTTCTCCTAGTTCATTTTGACTTAGCATAAGCTTTGTGGTAGCATCTTATAGAATTGCTTGTACCTTATTTATAAGTATATAATGCTTGAATTTTTTCACTACCTTGACCATATCAAATTCTTATTTATCAATCAAAGAGTAGTTTAACTCAACATTTTAAAGGTTAGTGATAATAAATGCCACTGGATAGTCACATCCGTCTATCTTTTGAGTTAGAATTGTAGCTATTGTATGATCTAAAGCAAAGGAGTAAAGATAAAAATATTTAGTGAATTGTGGACTTATTAGTACAATGGCTTGTCTAATTGCCTCTTTGATGTCTTTTAAATCTTTATTTGTCTCCTCATTCCAAGTGATCTGAGCCTTTTTATTCAACATGTCATTCAAAGGTTTCACTATTTCCACAAAACTAGAAATAAATTTTTTTACAAAATTTATTTTACCAGATAAAGAATTTAATTCCTTCCTACTATTAGGGGGATTTATATTAGATATTGAATTTACTCTATCAGGGTCTATAGATATTCCCTTAGTGATAACACGTCGTAATATTTTTCCCTCAATAACATAGAAAATGTTTTTCTTTGGGTTGAGATAAATCCCATACTATCTACACCTTTCAAATACCTATTGTAGGTGCATAATATAATCCTCCCTATTTTTATAAAAGATATTCAGATCATCCGTATAAATGATAATGCACTTACTATAAGAGCTTGGAAATCATGATCCATAGCCCTTTGAAAGGTGGACCCTACATTTATAAGTCTAAAAGGCATTCTCTTGTATCCAAATGTGCCCCACTTGATATTAAATGAAATCTTAATCCTATCCTCTTGGTTCACCAGCACTTTGTTATACCCTAAAAAACCATCAAGAAAGGACATCATGGTAGAACCAAAAATAATTTGTATCACTTGGTCAAGAGAAGGTAGGGGTAATTATCTTTCTTAGATGCTCTATTTAGATTTCTAAAATCAATGCACAGTCTGATTTCACCATTTTTCTTCCTAACTAGGACTAAATTAACAACCCAGGTGAAATTCCTGATGGGAAACACAATATTGGCATCTAAGATCTTCTTGACCTCTTCATATATTAGTGGTTCTAAGACCAGGTTGATAGGCTTCTACTTTTGTCTGAAAAGTTTGCAGTTTTATTTTAAAGGTATGGTATGAGTTATGACCTTTAGATCAAATATATTTAGGTCATCATAGGACCATGCTATGATATATTTATATTTGGTTATAATTTATTTATCTCTTTTGGACTCAATGTTTGTACATGTTGTACCAATATTAACCATCTGAGGTTGACCTTGAATTCTAAGATCAATTACATTATAATCCTTCCCACTTACTTTGGGAATCTTGGTAACTTTATCTAGTCTATTAGAATCAAAGAGTCTATTTAAGGCTATCATGCCTTTGGGGATATTATTTTCATTCAACTAAATGACCTTGTCATCAAGTTTGAATTCAATGTTCTCATCATCAAGGAGATTGGATTCATCAAAATGTGACCCTTAAACATTCCTAAACTAGTCATGAAGTCTATGATCTGATAATCATCATTGAATACCTACAAGTGGTTTACATTATCATGTATTCAGGGACATGGGATTAAATTTATTGTAAGGATTTGTAACTTAGAACTTTGATTGGGCATAAGGTTGGCTACAACTGAAGCAAGTTCATCAATAGCCTTGTTTTCTTTCCTAGGGATTGACACAATATTGAAAGCATCAAAACATTCAATTAAGTCCCACACTCTAAATTTATACTCATTGAGATAGGATAACTTACATTTATATTTACTCTTGAATTGGTTAACTACTAGTTCAAATTCACCAAAAAATAATAGTTCCATAGCCTCATGTTTGATTGGAAATTGTAATCCAAGAATAAGTGCCTCATACTCAGTCAAATTTTTGGTGCATGGGAACTAAAGTTTGTAAGAGGGATTTTATTCTTTCCCAATGGGATTGATTAATACCACTCTTACTCTAGAACCTAATTTGCATCTTGCATCATCGAAATAAATCTTACATAATCTAGGCATAACATGAGAAGTTTTAGAGTTACATACATTTGTGGTGTCAAGAGTGTAAACACTAATATATTGATATCATGAAACAATTATATTATTTAGCTTCAACATAGAATGTATTAAAATGGATATTATATAACCAAAACTATAGTAAAACAATATCCTAAAAAATAAGATAGTGCAAAAATAATAAACCTAGAATGGAGTTCATGGGTAAAACAAACTAACAAATTAATTAACAATATGTCTATTGTGAATTAATCACCTTATTTAATTCTAACATTCTCCCCTTTTATTTATCATAGATTGAATTGAATAGGAGATAAATTCTTTAAATGCCTCAAATTTGAATGTGAAAGTGACTTGGTGAAGACATCTGCACATTGTTCTTCTATAAGGGAATATTGGAGCTAGATGTTATGTTGTTGTATATGTTCATGAATGAAATAAACTTGCACCTCAATGTGTTTTATGCATTCATAAAATACTGGATTACAAACAAGTTTAAGAATACCCTAATTATCATACTATAGGATGGTAGGTGTCTTTTGTGGTACTCTCAATCCTTCCAATATGTAATGTAACCATATCACTTCACAGACAACTCCTATAGCATGATATTCTACTTCAGCAGAAGATCAAGCAATAAATATTTGTTTCTTACTCCCCTAAGATATAGGACTAGATATTAAAAATAACACATATCTAGAAGTGGGATTTTTGTCATCAATATTTCCTACATGATCTGAGTCAAAATATCTTGTCAAGAATAAATTTTCATTCTTCTTATATTCTAGGCAAAAGTCCATTGTACCCTTGATATATCCTAGTATTTGCTTTTCTACTTTCTAGTGGAACATCTTTGGCTCCTACATGAACCTTAAAGGTTATATAACTGCATCGCTGATGTTTGGCCTAGTATATGTTAAGTAAATAAGATTCCTAAGCAACTATCGATAGAGATTTATATTTACTTGTTATGATGGATCTATATGATACAACTAAATCCTTGTCTCCATAGGTATATCAATTAGATTACTATCCATCATCTTGAAATTCTTAAGCATTGTCTCGGTATATTTCATTTGGGACACAAAGATGTGGTGTTACTTTTTCCATACTTCTAATCCAAGACAATAGTGTAAAATCCCAATATCTATCATGTCAAATGATTGGTTAAGATCTTTCTTGGTTGTATCTATCATCTCCACTAAACTACCAATGATGACTAGATCATCAACATATACTACAATAATTACAATCTCTCCCTCTTGTTGTTTTAGGTAGAGATTTGGATCATAGGGACATCTCTGGAGACCATGTTGGATAAGACGTTTATTGATCTTTATGTACCAGGCTTGGGGAGCTTGTTTGAGACCATACAAATATTTTACTAGTTTACATACTTTTCCTTTAGTACCAAGTGAGACAAAACCTTTTGGTTGTGTCATGTAAACCTCTTCTTGTAGATCTCAATTGAGAAAGACACTTTTTACATCTATTTGGTGGATCTTCCATCCAAATTGTGCAGCCAGAGTAAATATCATTCTGATTTTTTTTTATCTTGGATATAAGAGAAAATGTCTCCTCATAATCTATGCCTTCCTTATATGCATAACCCTTTGTTATGAGTCATGCCTTGTGCTTCTCAATACTACCATATACTTTTTATTTTGTTTTTTAGACCCATTTATAGCCAATTGGCTTCTTCCCTAGTGGAAGATTTTCAAGCTATTATGTTTTGTGTTTCATCAATGATTGATATTCTACATCCATGGCATCCTTCTAAGGTTTAGACTCTAGGTCTTCCTAAACTGTCAAGGGCTCTACTAATTTTACAATTGTGCTAATTAGGCCCAAATTGACCTCATCTTGAGTCATGTTGTGAGTCTTTTCTCTAGTAGTTGATGTGTCTAGAACTCTATCCAATTTAGCATCTCTTAATGTACTTGTATACCATTTAGGCATACATTGCACTATTCTTATGGGTTGATTTGTATTAGTTGACTAATCATCCTCATCATTATTATCATCTTTATTATGTTTATGACCTTCTAAATTATCTAGAGGTATAATTACTAAATCCTATGAGTTTGTGCAAGGCAAATTGGTTTTACTTTTCTCATCAAACTCAACATCCCTCCTGATGGATATCTTCTTTATTTTAGGGTCCATCAGTCTATAGGCTAATGAATATTCACTATACCCTAAAAAGATATAAGGCATGAATTTGGTATCCAATTTCATTCTCTTCTTTTTAGGAACATGAATATAAGCTTTACATCCAAAAACTCAAAGATGAGCAATGGAAGGTTTATGCCCTATCCAAGCTTCATATGGAGTCCTATTATAAAGAGCTATAGTGGGTGACTTTTTAAACAAATAGAATACTATTTTCACTACTTATGCCTAATATGTATGTGCTAAACCTAAATCTTCAATCATGCTACACACCATTTCCATGATAGTGTAGTTGTGCCATTCTAAAACACCACTCTACCATGGAGTTTATGGTTGAGTCATTTGTTAGTGAATGCCATGTTCTTTCAAATAATCAAAAAAATATTTACTGGTGAATTCTCCCCCTTGATTTGAGTAGAGATCCTTGATTTTATGACTAGTTTCAATTACAACTATGGCTTTGAACTTTTTGAAAGTATTATAGGCTTGTTTGTTTGTCTTGAGATAGTAGACCCACATCTTACATGAGTAGTCATCAATAAAGAGAATGAAATACTAGAACCCATAGTGACTAGATCTCATGGGGCTAAAAAGATTGATATTTACTAGATCAAGATTACCATATGCTCTTGAGGAATTTTGACCAAAAGATGTTTGATGTTGTTTCCCTTCTAGATAACCAGTGCAGAGATATGCATTTTTATTCAAATGAGGAATTCCATGGACCATGTTTTAATTTTTGAGTGCTTTAAGGTATCCAAAACTAACATATCCATATCTATGATGCCATAGATTGGTTGAGTCTAAATCTTGGGCTACAATTGCTTGATTGAACAAATTCAAGTTAGAACGTTTTGCCAACTCTTGAGGCTCATGTAGAAATTCAAGAGTGTTTTGAATTATCTTTGATTAAACACATATTTTTTCCAATTTTGAAATCAAATTCAACCTTGAGGTTGTGTTCAAGTAGCTGACTGACTGATAGAAGATTCTTTCTTTGTGACTCCTAGAACATACAAGACATCTGAGATTTTACAATCATGTCATTTAAGTGGCAAAGAAATATCACCAATTCCTAAAACTCAGTAGGATGAATCATCACCCAAAGAGACATGATTTTTTGGGGAAGTCTCATTCATGATGTAGAACTAATCTTTTCTTCTAGTCATATGTCAAGTTGCACTTGAGTCATTATAATAGATAGAACTTTGTGATGTTTGTTCGTCATGAGACTATGTAGCATATAATAAGTCCTCATTGAAGTGGGTGTATTCTTATTCAAGAATGTTTCCTTGCTGATTTGATTTCTTCTTCCAATGCCATTTATTTTATCTATATCCTTTATGGGGATAAGATGGTTATTGGTGACTAGGCTTCTTGTTGCTTGAAGATCCCTATGTAAATGAGTTATACCAATAATTATTTAGAGCATGGCCTCTTTTTCTACATATAAGGCAATTTTTCTATTGTTTATCCCCTTATGAATGACATTGTTGATATTTCTTTGGTTTATAAGACTTGATCTACTTATTTCCTTTCTATTGATTAGAGGTAAGAGCACGTTCTTCTGATTCTTCTTCTTTTATATGCATAGACTCTTCCTATTTCAACATGTTTACCAACTTGTCAAAAGATGGTTTTTGTTGAATGAATATCAAAGTAGTCAAAAAGATACTATAGGAGAGTGGTAATGATCTCAAGATAATAGGTATAAGAGATTCATCTGACACTATTTTTCCCAATGCTTGGAGTGATGCCCTCAGGGTTGCAACATGGTGAAGAAAAGATTCCACTTTTTCACTGGACTTCAATTTGAGGGAATGAAGTTGACTTTGTAAATGAAGAATGGTTCCTTCATTTTTGTCCTCATAGACTATCTAGAGTTTATCCCAAGTGTCTTTTTCCCTTGTGGCCTCATGGATATGGGGTTATACCTCATTCGATACTCTAAAAATGGTTATCAACTTTTCCTTTTGATTAGCTTTGTCAAATTTATTCTGATGATCAATGTTAGTAGCATGTCCGGTAAGAGTGCCATTAACAATAGTACAAATATCTTCAAATTCCAAATGTGTCCTAATTTTAGTTTTTCAAGTGGTATAGTTATCATTGTGAAGAAGTTGTGAGTTTAGAATAAATAATTTTGGCCCATTTGCAACCATTGTGTAGAATCTGACCAAAGGTGATGGATTGGTTCTTTATCACTCTAGGTATCAAGGTCTCCCTTTCTATATACCATCATTTAATTATACAAGAAATTTATATATACACACCCTTCCTTTATACCTATCAATACATGGAAGAAATTTTCCCTTTCTGTATACTGATGGTATGTGAAAGAAGTGTAAACATACATGAAAGAGTCTAGTATGTGGTACTTAGACAGTACTGAAAAGGGTTCATCTAATCACTAGCACCTAATTCAATGGATTTATAAATACATACACATAACTTCACTATATGCTTACAAATACCACTAGTTAGGATTTACACCCTTCTATTGAAATGAATGGGTAGATGAAGGGTTGGTAATGAGTGCATGTTCCCTTATTTCTCATAGATGATTTAAAGGGATGATGCCCAAATAGTGTTTTTGTAGCTATGTTAGGCTATAGATGTAGTAGCTCAAGCATGAAATTTTTACCCATAATCATGAGTCAAAGGCACTTCTTGTACCAAACACTACGATTGAGTTTTAAAAACTTGTGAATTTGTGCAATTTTATAATACAATCTACAATATGAATTTGAAATTTACAATGCTTGTAAAAATAAAAAATGTACGTTTATGTTTTTGTTTTGTTGGGATATTTGGCCTCTTTTTGGTAAAAAATATGTATTTTTTTTATTTTTTATTTTTCTCTTTTAAAAAAACATTAGTACCTTTCTAGCTAAACTTAACTAGTTATCACTAAAATTGATAGAATTGCCAAATTTAAAGGGCTTGCTAAAAACAATTTTGAGGGATTTGAAGCTCCCACTTCTCTTTGACTAAAATAAATTCTTACTAACTTATCTATGCATTAGTACATGTTTGAATAAGACAAAAATGATATGTAAAGGTTGGAAAATTCTAATTTTGAAGTAAAACCACTAGCTTTTGAATACCACGAGTTAGACAAATAGGTGGTTTTGGAAAATTTTGAAGAAAAGAAATGATTATATGGGAAATTTTAGGATTAAAGGAGTAGTTTTAGGTAGAAAAAGGTGGTTTTGGATTTTTTTTAAAAATGAGAACTTAAAAAATTGAAAGTTATGATTTTAAAAAAATGCACCACCAACATTTATCCTAGACACATCATTTGAGGGAACATTTATTTTTGAAAAATCAATGTTTCATAAATGTAAGAGATTAATAAACCATTGATTCAATGCCAAGCTTCAATGCTTTTATTTTTCTTACTATAGGTTACTAGTGTGTGATGCTAGCTAGATTTTTTTAGATACTTCTCATTGTTCAATGCTCCACTAGGTGAGAAGAGATTCCACAAACATTGCAACATATAATTATTATCTTTATGTTCAATGTTCTATATATTTTTATTTTGGATGGTGCTCGAGCTGCCAAATATTTTTTGTAAATGATTCACAAAGACTTGGTTTATTTGGAAGTACTCAGGTTCCTCCCATTAAAATGTCACCTGGATTGTGTGTGTGTGTGTGAGAGAGAGAGAGAGAGAGAGAGAGAGAGAGAGAGAGAGAGAGAGAGAGAGAGAGAGAGATGAGAGAGAGAGAGAGAGAGAGAGAGAGAGAGAGAGAGAGAGAGAGAGAGAGAGAGCCTTGGGGCTCCTCTTATTTTCTCCTAAATCTCTTACTTTGAAACTAAATGATAGCATAAAATAATTATATTATTTAACTTCAACATGGAATACATTACAAGGGATATTATATAGCCAAAATTATTAAAAAATAATATCCTAAAAAATAGGATGGTGCAAAAACAATAAACATAGAATGGAGTTCATGAGTAAAATAAAGTAACAAATTAAATAACAATATGATAATGGTGAATTAATCACCTTATTTAATTCTAATAGATATGAGTTAACCATGTTGACCCTCTTATTGATTTCATTGTAATCATTGACCATATGCTTCATTTTAGGCTTTCTTTCTATCCTGATTTGATTTGGGACTCCTTTATAAGGCAACCACATATGTGAACAATCTATTGACATATACCCATTTAAGATCCTAGTCTAGTCTCTACTCAACACCATCATATAAGCATCAAGGATGTCCACTACTTGGATATCAGTAAACTATTAGATCCTTGGCTCTGAGGAAATTTGCATGTGAACATTCAATAATTCATCAATCACATTGACTCTTTATTTATCTAATGAAGTTACAACTCTATCATATTTAATGGGAGTCAAACCTGATTGTGCACAAATACCATTAGACATAATATTTATAGATGCACTAGAATATAAAAAATAATTATATAGATTCTTATAAAAGATACTAACTTTAAGTAGGAAAGGAGGAACATCTATCTTAATTTTGTGTATTATAATATTAGCATGTGCAAACTTTTGAGACTTACCAGGATTCTTAGATAAAGATTCCAAAAATAAATCCCTTTGTTTTGTAATCTATGTCAACTCATGCAAGGTTATGTTAGATTTTATCTTTTTCATGTCATCTACTATGTTATATCTAGTCCTATTGGAAGAATTAGATGGATCAATAATATATTTATAAATACTTCCCTTATGAGGCTATAGATTATTATATGAGGTAGTATCAATAGGAGTCTTGAAGTTGTATAGAGGAGTTGAAGTGGTCAATGGTTATTAATGCTCCCTATTTCTCAGAGGATAAGTCTTTTATATAAATTTTTGAAAATCATGAATCTCTTTAGGAATATCCTCAAACTCATTGTCCTCTTAGAAAGGGAACTTAAATGTCTCCACCATGAGTGTTGAATCAGTGGATCTAGATGACCTTGAGGAACTAGATGTACCCACATGACAATCCTTATTAGGGACAACCTCAAAAGTATCTAATTCATCCTGGAAGGATTCAAAAGCATTACAAAATTCAACAAAATCTATTTCTCCATGCTTAGAAGTGCAATGAACTCTATAATAGTGAGGCAAAGCAACATCATTAAGATTTATATCGGGCACATTCTTGCTAGTAGATGGCTCATTGTTCTTGTTGTTGTGGTAACTATCATTCTAAAATCTATTAGTGGGCATATTGACTCTTTGGAAGGATAAATTCCTACCATATCTCTCTCCAATATTGATTACTTACTTTTACAACTGAAGGAAGTCAATGTTAAGATTTTGAACCATATTGAGGATATAATCACTTTCATTAGTTGGGGCCTCAAAATTATGAAGTTGAGTATTATCATTGGTTATATGAATTAAATATTTTTGATCTTATGGATTCGATCCACTGGTAGCATTATTTATGAATCTTAGGTTTTGAGTAGGATGTCCATGGCTCAAAGGTAGTTGGTTTAAGACTAAAATTTAGTTTAGGGAAGGCATATTTTGGTTAGCATTGGGAATAACATTTAGAATGGGTAAATGTGGATTGACATTAAGAATGAAATATACCAATTATCCTTAGGGTTACATCTGGTCATTAATGATTACAGTCTTATAATAAGCTAAATCTAATGTATTCATGGGTCCAACAACTCTCTTCATAAACATAGAAGTCATAGGATCCAAGGCATATTTATAGATTTCTAAGGCTAAAGTCTCATTAGGTCTATAAGGAGATATGGCCCCACTGAACATTTTATGGAACCTAGCATTAAGGGCTCTTATGGGCTCATTTGCATTCCCTTTCACTATGGTGAATTGCTGGTATAGGACAAGGGCTAATGATTTTACTAAATTGGTCAATAAAAACATTATTAAAATCAACCCAACTAGTAATGTTTTTTTCAAGAAGGTTTGAAAACTATTCATACGCAACATCTTTAAAAGTAAAAGTAAATAGTCTACATGCTACATATTCATGAGTCACATTCAACAATCTTAAAGTAGCTTTGTCTTAATGTGTTTTTCAGTAGTTATAATACCATTAGGACTAAATGTTGGAAAATATTATTCTAGATTATAATGAATATCATGTAACACACCTGGTATCTTGATTGAAGAACCACATAGCCAAGCCATACCTTGATAGGGATAAAACATAGGATTAATATGAATTGGTGAAGTTGGCAAAGATTTTGAAAGGTTGTATTTACCTTTGTCTCTCCTAGGTTTCCTATGAAATTCTAATGAAAGTAGAGGTTCACTAGTATTTGAACGTGACTTTGTCTAGATTTTAGGTAATTCTAAATTACAAGATTTGAATCTTATTTAAAATATAATGTTTTAATCTTATGTTTGTAAGAAACAATGATCAAACTTGCACATTAAGTAATTTTTTCAAATATTTATATAAAGAATGATAAAGGATAGTAATATTCAACTAAGTTAGCTCAAATATGTATCCAAATATGTAACTATGATTGTTCTTTACATTTTTAAGCTCAAATAAACTCAAATTAGCAAAGGATCTATCAACCTTTGATCAAAACAAATATAAATAACCTGAAACCTATTGAATTGAAAAAGATTAATATATCTTTACCATAATTAATCATATACCTTCAAATAACATTGATCTTTATCTAAAAGAAGCACAAAGATGGGTCAAATCCTATAAAGATCAATAATATTTACAAAATTGAGCAAGGATTGACACAATTGTGTAAAGTTTACACCAACATTTGAACACAATAATGAGAAAAGATACTTTAAATATAAAAAGATCTAACTAGGCCCTCCTTTTACCACCAATGAATCTCCTCATGTTGATGCTTGAATATGTATCAAAAGTGCCTAGATTGTTCAAGAACACTTATTATTTTATAATTCTAATAATTTAGCACATGAGTTGTGCATCTGATAATCTTACTATCTATTGATGAAATAGAGGCAGATCAAGTGGACTATTTCAAAATATATATAAAGTTTGGTGGTTGGGAGCCAGCATGACTGAATAGTTTATCTATGCAAAATATGAAGTATGTTATGCTAAGAATGGTGAATTATGGTCAATAAGTAATCTAAAGACTAATCTAATATGGATATTTATAATGATGATTAATCTAGAGTGATTTGGTTAAAAATGATCAAAAGGAAGGGTAGAACAAAGAAGAAATCTTTCTAATCTTCATTCCAAACATCATGACAAAGTTAAAATATTAGCCAGGCATGCACTCAACCAATGTATAACATGAAATAGTGTAATCTAAAATCCTATCACACATCAGGAAAACATCTAAGGAATGTGGGAAATAATGCAAATAAGAATCAAGTTAACTTTAAATATTTACCCCTATAAGCAAACAACATTAGCCCAAATCCAAGAAGAGTAAGAAAATGAAATGAATTGAAGAACTTCTAATTAACCTAGCATTGACACAAGTTAAAAGATATGCATTTAAATATACACACCAAGAATTCATAACAACCATTCAAATCTATAATTTAGAACAAATAAGTAAAAGAGAAGCCATGATAACAAAAGACACAAGCAAATTTGGACAAACTTTTCAAACTTCCTTGATTATATTACTTTTTCAAAGTTTATAATGGCTCTAAGGACTCCCTCCCCTTTACTATTTACAATAATCATTTTATAAAAAAACAAGGAAGTATGTCAGTCATTCATATCCAATTAATAAACTACAAGTGTTAGGATAGTTGTCCTTTCTACAAAAGTTATAGAATACACTAGACTTTCCTCAGTGGATTGATTTATAGGTAATGTGTTTTAAAAGCTACACATGACTTTACAAACATAAATTGCATTTTCAAAATATGTAATGCTTAGATACAAAAAGAATATTCTTAAGTCACTTAATTTGACTTTGATAACCCTATGTTGCAATTTTGTCTCTCCAACAAGATCTTCATTATAGAATGTTGTTCCTAAATTAGCTCAAGGTCAACAGTTAGTTTCATGAAGAGCTCCTTTATTTGATCTACTAATCTTTGATGAACTTTTTCCACTATATCTAATGTCTTCCTAATGATTATAACTTTACTAACTATTCATTTTGTGTTTGGAATCATATACATGATCCTATCATTGTCAGCAATAATCTTGCCTATGATTTGGTGCCTTGCCCCTTTCATAAACTGGGAATCTCTTTCATTTGATCTCATCATCTGTAATTAGACTAGCTAGACCAAATGTAGTATGCTCCTTGACTAAGCTATCCAATTCATGCATTTTCCTATCTTCAAGTTACTTGAGGTCATTGAAGAGGTCCCCCAATTGCTACAAATCCTTTTGAATTGCTCACTAGTGGACTCTATATCAAATTATCTTTGCATAGGTGACCATTTAGTTCCCCTCAGCTCGATTATGGTTAATATAGGGCTGAAATAGGGATTTTGTATTTACTTAGGTATTTTTGAATGTTTTAATCATGCTTTAATGGCATTTAGGATCTCAAATCACAAGTTTTATGCTTTAAATTTGCATTTAGACTTGCTTATTTATACTCTTGTCTCCCACATGTCCCTAAAATCCTTAGATTTACCATGTTTTGCTTGTGTGTCATTATTGTGTCATTATCATGGCACCTCCTTGGTATCCTTCTCATATTTTTTTAAAAATATGATAGTTGACTTTGAGAATTTAGCTTTGATCTTACACCATCTAATCATCCTTACACATATTACCATGGATCATCAATCTTGATCCCAGGACTTGAATACCATTGGCTACCTCCGCTATGTTTCTTAAAATTATTACACATGTCATTACCATGTTATATTTGAGATTCATTTATAATTAAATGGTGATCACACATCATTAGATCTTGTTTGGGTGAGTAAACACAATCTATCAGATCAAGATCTAAGGGGTGCACCACTATTAGCTTCTTAATATCCCATTAACATTCTTGTGATACTTGTCATCATCTTAGGCCTTTGAATTTTCAATTCTGATTATGCTCCATTGGATCAATCTCACCTAAGTAAATATAGGCCATTTATCTTAGGGACCTACTTAGACTTTAACCTTTTGATCATGGCTTAAATTTTAAACATAGATTATGCATCATTAGATCTTCCCCATATGATTAAATGTGCACCATCTAATTATGATCCATGGGGTTGAGTGAGATTAGTTTCTTATTATTAGTTTCCCATTTGCATCTTGTGTCGTTAGATTAATTTTTCTCAAGTAAATGAGGGTCATTGATCTTGTGGACAAACACAATGTGTAAGTTAGACTTGGGAATAATATAAGACTTAAGATAAAGTTTTGAACCAAGCTTTTCACTCATATTAACAAATGTGGATAAATATATAAGAAAAGGTTTAAAAAATATTAAAGTGACCTTGAAAATTAAAAAATACTTGGCATAATGTTTTGGCCTAAGTTATAAACATAATAAAAAGGACCCCAATTAATAAAAGTCTTAGACTAACGTTTTTATTATATTAATATATATGATAAACCTTAAGGTAAGGATTTAGGGTTTATAAAAAAGGGAACATGTATTTATTTAGACCAACCTAGGATAAAAGAGAACAAAGGGGTCACAGGACATAAAAGAGAACAAGCATATTTTTTTTAGCCTAAGGTTTGGTCATGTTGAAAAACATGACTAAGCCATAAGATAAGAATTGAACTAATTCCATTGCATTATAATTGTTCCTACACAAATTTAAACAAAATTTCCCACCAAACTTGAATTCAAAAGGACATGAGCTAGGCTATTCAGGATTAGGGTTTAAAGCTGATCAGACATGAGTTTAACTTGATTTCAACAAGCCAAAGGATAGTAAAAGATCAAATCATCATTAAATCATAAAACCCTAATATTTTTTTATTCTAAATGGATTCCATTGGATTTGTGACATAAAAAATAAATATAAAGTGTTAGAGACTTTATGCAAAATTGGATCAAAATATGAAGAAACATACCAACTAGATTAGGGGTAGATGATTTTCAAATAAAGATAAAGTGCAGACATGTTAATGACACTCTGATCAAATGAATTTTAAAATTTAGGGTATAAATTTTTATTATTTAACACAAGGTTCCCCATTTTTTATAAATGGGGGTATGTTGACCTCAATAAGATGATAGTGGTAGTAGATAAAGGAGATGAAGGTCATGTGGAGAGGTAGGGGATGTTATTTGAATTTTTAAGTTTAAATTTTTTTGTACAAATGAATGGGATACATGGTGAATCTTGTAGGATTGATGATTATAATGTATGATCATCAGTGATTAGTTTCTAGATTAACATCATTTGAGAGAGATCATGGTCGATCAATAGGGATTGTCATTGATTCATAATTATTGACAAAAATTTATGGTATAAATATTAGGATAAAAGAAAAGATATTTCACTCATTTATGTTTTTGAAAGTGAGATAGTTATCAATTATGTGGGACCAAGTTCCACCTTTGCTAGTGTGGCTACAAGATGCTATGAATGATGAGGATTGGGGTTATATGAATGCCATTAGTCTTGAGGGATTATGATATTACCAAAGGATTCATAGAGACATAAATCTACTGGTGGCCTTATTAGAGAAATGGGATTTAATAATAGGGACCTTTTGGTTTCTAACTAGGGAGATGACCCTTATGGTAGAGAATATTTATAGGATCTTATGATTACTAATGTAGGGGTAATGATCACACCATTTGATAATATGGAACATAGGGAGGCCCTATCATGATTATATGATGAGTACATCATAGACGTCACCTTTGTGGTAAGGGGTATGCATTTTAGGCACTATATGAGTAGTATTCAAAGGGGAGATTAGTGTTAATGATGATGATGTTTATGATCTCCTATTATATGCTACTAGATTCTATAGGAGGGAAATTTTCCTTAGAGTTTGATAGGGGGAATGGTAGATATGTTAGAGCATCAAACAGTTTTTGCATGGGAATCTACACTCCTAGCATAGGTATATAGAGATATATGGGGATGGTAGATAGTGTGGATATTTTTTTAATATATTACATTTTTTATAGTCTTGGTTATATGAGCACATCAAAGTATTATGGCCATTGGGGATTCCCTAGATGATATTACACCAAATAATTTATAGTGTTAGATTAATTCAATGGAAGGATGATCTAGTGATACCATATGGTGATGGGGTGGTATGAAATTTATATTATTATAGATGATCTATAGGATGGAGATGTGATTTGGAAGCCATATGTGAGATTTCCTTCCTAGCCTAGGGAGCAATGAGAGCTAGTAGTAGGGTAGTAGGATAGATGGATGTAGGGTTGATGGTTGGAACATTTGGATTTGTTTATTTTTTTAGGATCAAGAGATATTTTGAGTTGAGATGGGATATACTGGATGCACCATAGTGGAATATATGGTATTATTCTAAGGTGGAACTACCAAAGGCTCATTTTGTAGGGATATATATATATTAGTAGTAGAGGAGGCTACCCAGATCGATGTGGATGATTATGGATATACATGAAAATTGTTCTTGTGGTGGGGGGATCAGTTAGGGGACATAAGAGAGAGGGTAGTGTACACACAGTAGGAGGGGGAGGATAAAGAGATGGAAGATGCCAAGGAGAGAAGAAGAGAGGAGAGTCTTGTAGAGGAAGTGGATGTAAAGTTTATTATTGTAGAGAGGGATGTAATGAGGGTAATTTGTGTCACATTATAGGGATAATTGACTAGATTACATGCTATATATGATCAAGAAAATTAGGAATGAGACAAGTACTAGAGTCATTAAGATCAACTTCATAGATAAGGAGGGTTGGCATGCATGAGGACAATAAGGATAGGTGGAGAAAGAGCATAGGGTATAGGGATAGGACCACTAAGGATGGTTAATGTGGAAGGTAATAGTATGTGTTGGGAAATATACTATAATATGATCATATCATGATCAAACACCTTATAGACGTGCCACAATACGTAATCTATCTAGCAGGTCAGGGTAGATCCTCACATTGGGCATTGATCATGTTAGTATGGATAGTATGGCATGGGGTGGGGATGGTAGAGATAGAGGAGATGGGGGAGGTATAGGAGGTGGGATCATTGATTTGATATTATTATATTTTATGTCATAGTTTTTATTAATTAGAGGATGATATTGTACATGTGAATTTGTATATATGATACTTTGATGATGTACACACTATAAATACATGTATATGATGTAGACACTTGATTTACATGTATATGAGTATTTTATGGTTATTATAAGCATGTGTTACTTATCATATGATTATGTTTATTCATTAATTTATGCTTATGTTATAATTTAATTTGTTGAGATGATTATGGATCATGATTATGATATTATATTGCATTGATTTTGATGGATAGTTTTATGTAAATATATATATTCTTTACATTTTTTAGATGATGTAGTATGTTATTTTTATCAAATGTTAGATAATAATTAAGACTGGGTGATTATGAATGTTGGTAAAAGAGAAAAATAGGTTTTTAACTCATATGTTGACTTAGATTGTAAACAAATATAGGCCTATTATAGCATTTATATGTGCATCCTACATCCACTATTTATAAGACTATGATAAACCTATTACAATTTTTTTTTGAGGAAATATAGATGAATAATTTTCACATGATTCAAGTGTTGGGATCAAATTTAGGAGTATATGCCCCACCTTGTGTATAAAAACTAAATCTTTTTGGATTAATGATCTTAGGACCCTATTTTGGATCTAATCCATGTATTATGTAGACTGATCAATGTAGAAAGTCTATGAATGTAAAAAAGATGATCAATATGAGAAGATTTTGTGGGATAATTTATTTTTGATCTTAACTTCAGAATGTTTGAGGGGCTTTTTTTTGATAGAAAATTTATCAATATGGGGACTTAGATTGTAAATAAATATAGGCCTATTATAGCATTTATATGTGCATCCTACATCCACTATTTATAGGACTATGATAAACCTATTACAATTTTTTTTGAGGAAATATAGATGAATAATTTTCACATGATTCAAGTGTTGGGATTAAATTTAGGAGTATATGCCCCACCTTGTGTATAAAAACTAAGTCTTTTTGGATTAATGGTCTTAGGACCCTATTTTGGATCTAATCCATGTATTATGTAGACTGATCAATGTAGAAAGTCTATGAATGTAAAAAATATGATCAATATGAGAAGATTTTGTGGGATAATTATTTTTGATCTTAACTTCAGAATGTTTGAGGGGCTTTTTTTTGATAGAAAATTTATCAATATGGGTATTTTTCCTGCAATATACATATTTAGATAGCCATCCTTGGAAGGAGTGGTCTATATTTTTGGATATATTTTTGTATTTATGTGAATAGTTGTCCTTCAAGGGATCAATTTGTGTTCTTACCCTTTTATTAATTCTCATATTTTTTCCCATCTTGAAACATTGTCATGGATTATCATAGGGTGACCCAAGTTATTTTTAATTAGACAAAGTGATCATACAAGGTGGTTTTTTTATCCCAAATAAACTTTTACCTAACCAATGAGGGTTTGGGGAAATAATTATTTAGGTATCATTCCAAATATAGGTAGATATTATCCAATTAAAACATGCCATGAATAGAGCTAGGGTGTTCATATTCAAGGATGAGATAAGCATTCTACCAAATAACCACATGATTATATATCATTATTATATGTTTTATTTTTTGGATACTAAGATGATTGTTAGGAGATGAATTTCATCAAAGGGAAAGATCATGTTCATTATGGTTAATAAAATATTATTAAAAATATAAAGTATGTAGATATAAAGCACTAAGAGGATCAGACTATGATTTTCCCTTAAGAGAGGCCAAGTGATATGCCCCAGATCCATATTTATGAGTAATAATATATGGTCCAATCCAATTTAGATCAAATTTCCCTCTTTTAATCCTTTCCATATTTGCAACATGTTGATTTCATTTAAGGGTAAGATCACTAATGTTACATTTTCATTCTTTTAAATGTTGATTGTAAACACATTTTATTTTTTCCTAATAAATGTGTAGGTGGTTGAGCATTATTATTTGACATTTATCTGATAGTTACATTTGGGCTAGTCATTCTTAATGGTAGTATTATTTAGAAATGATGTCCTTAATGGAAATTAAAAGATAAGGGATTTGAAATTCTAGAAGAATAATAGAGTCCATGTCATAAACTAAATAAAATGGGGTGGCACATGTTGGAGTATAAATACTCATTCAATAGGTCCATAACATGAAAAGGACTTGGAGATGCCAGTCTTTCCCAATCACATTGACAACTTTAGCTAGTATTTTATTAAGAGTTTTATTAAAAGATTTGACTTTTCCATTGGCTTCCAGATAGTATGGTGATGAAAAACTAATTGTGATACTAAAATAACCATAAATTTGTTGGAATTTCTTATTCTTAAAAGATTTTTCATTATCAATGATAATCCTATGAGGAATGCCAAAGTAATAAATAATGTGATGGTAGGTGAAATCCATAATTTTTCCACCTTCATTGAAATAAGAGGAATAACTTATACCCATTTAGTAAAATAATATGTAGCATTAATGATAAAATGGTGTCACTAGGAAGATTTGGGGTTAATCTGACCAATGAGATATAACCTCCACTGAGAGAAGGGCCAAAAATATTTGGCCACTTGTAAAACATGACTAGGTACATGTGATAAGTTTGTGTGTTATTTAAATTTAGGGAATTTATTAACATATTCACAATAATATTAATTTAAGTTGGGCCAATAATAGTCTAAATTTAGAATTATTTTTATGATGGGTATGCCATTAAAATGCCCTCCACATATTCTATCATGTGTTTCTTTGATTGCTAGGGCTATTTACAAACCCTGTAGGCATCAAAGGAGAAGGCAATAAAAACCTTATTTATATATAACACACCCTAGTATGCTATAATGAGTAATATATTATTAGGTGTGTTTACCATTTTTAGAAACATTGGGAGGAATCAAAGTTAGTGAAAGATAATTATATATATGTGTGTACCATGGTTATGATTGGTTGTCCTCCACATTATAGAGAGAGGGGATATCAACATTAGTATAATAAGGTTGGTTGATTTTTTGAATAAGAAAAAAAGTTTAGATTCTTGGGAGGATGATCGGATGAAAGAGTCTAGATAATCCATGGTATCAACAAACTTGTTAGTTGATTATGGAGTGGTTTGAATTGGATATCAATTAAATGATGTTAATAATTGGGTTGTCAAGATTTTGTATTTTTTTATAATATCATTTTTACATTAATATATGCCATTTCTTTTATTGACTACTAGTTGAGAATCCCTATAAATATTAAGTTTTTTGATTTTTTAGGGATAAAGCAATTTTGAGTCCTAAAATTAGGGCTTCATATTCTTCCATATTATTTGTGAAATCAAAATAAATTTTGAAATATGATGACATAAGGGGCCCTTCTAGAGGTATTAAAATAATTCTATCTCCCCCCCCCCCCATCCTCACATTTAGATTTATTTAACAAAGTCATTTGATACTATATATCTACATGAGATAATAAGATTATAGATTCATCTAAAAATTCATAGTTAGATGGTTGATTATTAGCTATATGTGCTTCTTCCAACTAATCTAAAATGATTTATCCCTTAATTTTTTTAATGGAAGATCTCAAGATCAAATTTAGCAAGGATCCTAATCTACCTTTCCATTCATTAATTCTAATATGGTTTGGAATGTAAGTACTTAAGAGGGTTGATCTTTGAAATTATATATGTTTTGTGATTAAATAAATAATGATGAAGCTTAAAAACTAAAATGACCAAGGTGAGACATCTCATATTCCATGAGATTTCAATGTATGTAATAAAACACTTTTTCTTTATGATTCTCATCTTGATGGGTGAGCATGGTAGGTAGGGCAGTATCTCTAGTTGAGATGTATAAGTAAAATGTTTCACCCTCATCAGGAGGAATAATGATAGGGGAGATATAATATAGGTATTAAGGGTATCAAATGCTTTTGATAATTTTCATCCCATAGGAACCAAGTGTATTTCTTAATAAAGTGATGAAATAGATGACATCAATTTGATAAATATGAAATAAAGTGTCAAATGTACTATAATTTCCATTGTATAATATGAATATGCTTAAGAGTAGATGGGGGTAGAATTTCTAAAATGGCCTTAATTTTAGCTAGATTGACTTTAATTCCTTGAATGGAGAAAATAAAACCCAAGAGATTTCTTGAAAAGACCCCAAAAACATGTTTATGGGGATTGAGATGGAATTGGTATTGGATTAAATGAGAAAATATTATCTTATAAATAGATATATGGTCCTTAAAAATTTTGGATTTACTAAGGAGATCATCCACACAGTATTCAATGATTTTATGGATTAGGTCATGAGATATGTAGGTCATGGCACATTGTTAAGTTTCCCTAGTATTATTTAAACCAAAAGGCATGAACCTATAATAGAAGGTTCCCCATGGGGTGATAAGGCAATTTTTATGTTGGTATTCAAGGGTAATAAGGATTTTATTATACTTATAAAATATATCCATTATAGATAACATTTCACAACTCACAATGAGGTCTACAAGCTAATCAATATTAGGTAGAGGAAAATTATCTTTAAGATAAGCAAGGTTTAGGTCATGAAAATTGGTATAGAGATGCAATCCCTAGATGGTTTTATGACAGGCATAATATTGGAAACTCATTGAGGGTAATAAATATGTTAGATGAAACTGATTGATAGAAGATGTTGTAGTTCTTATTTAACTAGAAGTGCAACATGTGGGTACATCTTTAAAATATTTTGTTTTACTAGTTTAGTTTCAGGGATGGTGATGATGTTATGGACAACTATAGTGGGGTTGATTATTTTCATGCCCTCCTTGTAAGACTAGGAAAAACCTTGACTATGGTTAGCTAATAAAATAGTAAAATCATGGTGTTCTTAGGAATCTAAGACTTGACTATGATATTTTTTAGGACTTCTCATGTCTTAATATTAATATAAATGGTGACCTTATTTAAAAAATTAGGAGTTTTATCTGGAAGGGATTTTACAAAATATGGATATTTTTCCCCAAATATGTTAAGATAGATTCATTATATTGACATTGAATAATTGACATAGATGAAGAATCTTATTCTATTATGGTGGAGATAGTTAGTGGAATATCTTAGTTTCATTATTAGTTTGATATGTGAGTTGTCCTAGGTTGACATTATTTATCAAAAATATTTAGGTGGGATGGATATGGAATTTTCATTTTTTGAATTAGAGTTAGGTGAGGATGGTGATGGGATTTCATGGATATCAAAAATGGTGTTAGGTAATGATGACAAGTTATTATTGGGAAGATGTGGATTATGAGACATTTGAAAGGTTTTTTGCAACCCATAACATGTTTTTCATGTGGTTTTCTAAGATAAATAAATGTGACCTCATGTGGTTCTTTCTCATAACTTCCTATTCTGAAGCCCTTCCAAGAACACTATTTCAAATAAGTTTGTGTAAAGTGCAACTTATCAAGGAAAGACAAACTTTAGGAAAATAGTATTGTATGAGATTGATTTTCATGATACAAAGGGGATTGATTGATCCCTCTATAGATTAAATGGGTATGAAGGTGAGGAGGACTAAAGGGGATAACCTCTCCAAGGTTAGGATAATAGAGGGGTTGTTTGTCAGGGTGTCCATACTCCTAAGCGATAGGTAAGGTGTTAAGTGTCAATGGTAGATATTCCCCTAGTTAGAGTTGTTGAAGTGTAGATTTGAGGGAATCATTATGAATGTGGGATGATGGGATTGTTGTAATATATGATGCCTCACTTCTTGATGATGGGGTTGATTCTTTTATAGGAATTAAGACATCAATAGGCTAAATTACATGTTTTGAATAGATGAGGATCGACTGGGACAATGTGGATTTTGCCTTCATACTCATACTTGAGGCATACATGTAGGGTGGATGGGATGAAATGCATATCATGGATCCAAGGATGCCCTAGTAAAATTTTATATTAAAATTCCCCTTCTACCACATAAAATAACTTAAGTAGGGTATGAGCACCAACTTGGATAGGGAAGATGATTGTTCCTAACATAGGAGTTACCATGTCATTAAAGGCTTGTAGAAAAACTAAGGATTCATATATGATAGCTTATAGTAACTAAATTTGTTTGAAATAATGTGATGAGATCATGTTTATTTTTACCCCATTATCAATCTAGACCCTTTTGATCATTGTTAAATTAACTTGGGTAGTGATAAATAAAGGTAGGTCTTGGTCATCATGTTATGATGCAAATACTTAAAAATTATGGAAGGTAATGGAAAATTATATTTTTAATGATCTTATAAAATTTGATATAGGTTGAGTTTCATCTAGTTGTAAATGGATGGCTTGTAGCACCTTTATCATGCCTTGATGATGTTGTGGGGAATTTTTGATAAGTTCATATAAGGATAGCTTTATAGGTAGTTAGTGTAGTTGTTTTAGATATAATATATGTATTAATTGAGAGGTATTATTAACTTGGGTTGTTCCTAAAATGGAGACTTTTAGTTTTGAAATGAATGGTTTGGGGGTAACTATAGTAGAGGCATGTATCTTTGTAATGGAAATTTTGACTTTGTTCAAGATCTAGTTTTTTTATTCTTGTGTTTGAGACTTGTGGCTATGTTTATTGTGTTAATTTGTAATAGTGGTTGGTTTGTTGAATCTATAGAGTTACTCATATTTAGATGACTCATAGAGCTTTTGGAAGAGAATTGATTAGGGTTGGAGTCAAAGAAATTAACCCTACCTTTTGATGCTTGTTTTGATTTTTTTGTATAATATTTAAGGCATATACCATGTTAGTCTCGGAGGTGGTTATGGTTTTAGTGTCTTCGTTCAAAATAGGATCAAGGTAATGTTATTTAATTAATAGGTCATCTTCCTCCAAGATATCCTAAATCACATCCAAAAGAGCATTTAAACTCTTGGTATCATGTTTTGGTATCATATGATAGGAACATATCTTATATCCCTTTTACCATGACAAATTTTGTATATGAGGGTTAATAGGTTTGATGGGTGGTAATGTGATAAGGGTAGTTTTCAGAAGTTGATTAAGGATGGTATAATATGACCCCCATAATGGCTATTTATGGGATTTTTTCATTGTTAGGGGTATCATTTTTTAGACCGTGCTTACCCTCATGGCTTCATTTTTCATGTTGATTGTATGATTGATCCTAATGGGTGGTATAGGTTTCTTAGATAAGTTTTGGGGATAATAAAAATTCAAAAGATTGATATGAGATATTGGTGTTAGTAATATGGGTGAAAATTTTGAGTTATCTTAGGTTCCTTGAAAACTGGTTTTATAATTATGATCTTTATCTTAGATGAAGGATGAGGTCCTACTATGAACAACATAGTTTGAATCTAGGGTATAGTCTCTTCATATTTTGAGAATAGTTAAAGGTTATAGGGGTGTATTTTTTCATTTTTGGATGCCAGAGGGAGTTCAATCCTTATATGTGAGTGTTGTAAGGATTTATCTTTCATCATACCAAGGCATTTGTCCAATGTGGTTGGAGTAACCCTTTTACCTTCCATTTTTCATAGATCATTTTGAGCATGTTTAGATAACACCTATTCCAGAGGAGATAAAGGAGATTTAAATGGATGATATAAAAAGGCTTGAATAACTTATGTGGTTCTAAAACATCTCTTGTAAAGAGTTCTAGAATTTATATTACTTTTGAAGAGGACTCAAGCATGCTATCAATTTATTTAGGTAGATGTTGATCATGCATGGTAATTATTACATGGGATTCCTATTATTGGGTGTTTTTGGTGTTTTTTTGTACATAATTGGATGAATATGGATGATTTGGGAACAATTATTGAAAGATATTGAGGGATTGCTTTGAAGGAAGATTTAGATTATCTAATTATAGTTCCCCTCGATCAATAAGGTTTTAGACCAAGATTTTAAAATACTAACACCTATTGATCTCATGAATAGGTATACTATGATAGGTGAAAAAGACACTCTCTTTATACTAAATAGTTTAATGAAAAATTTTATTAATGAGCCTAATCAGAGGAAGTTAAATAACTAATGTGTTCAAAAGTTTGTCCAAAATGGAAGAAAATTTTCCCTCCAGGGCATGTATTATTGAAATGTAAATTTTTGTCACTTAGATTTACACCCTTTGAGGATATGTATCATATCTTCTCATCTAAGTGGCATAAATAAAACACCTCTATGTTATGGGTGAGCCTAAGAGTGAGGTAAATCTCTAGATAGGGCTAGCTCCCTTGATGTACCACTTATAAAACACTATTACACCTAAAATTTGTGAGGGAAAAGGGAAAGAGAAAACTAAAAGAAAACAACCCTAAAGGAGGTGACACACCAAATAAGTTGATGACAACCAACCAGTTATATGTTACACATGAGAACATGGGACTAACCAAACATATACTTCTCCAATATGCATCTTCTCACATTAATATTTCATTGTGAGGTTATGGATGAATGTTTAGGTTAGGAAGACTAAAAAATAGGTATAGAATGACATAATTGAATATTCTAAGTCACTTAGCCTTGAAACTTCCTTAAACACTTCACGTGACCTGTAAGAAGAAGCTTTCCAACTTCAAATAGGTGAGAGAATGAGACAACATGCTAAGGAAATAAGATTTATCTCTAAGAAAGATAAATCATCCAAGTGAAACACACTATGAAAAATCATGGAAGAGGTAAAAATTAGTATTATTTATTTATCCATGGTATTCAAATGAGAAATGATTTGCCATACTTAGGTCAAGCATGAGTTACAAAGGCTAAAATGGCTAGTTCTTATAGAACTTGAGAGAGAGAGAGAGGAGAAGAGAGAAGTATAAAGGCCACAAGGAAACTTTTAAAGATAATAAAAGGAGTTAAATATGAATTATAATATGTGAAATGAACCATACAATTGAAATAAGCACAAGTGGCACCCAAAGTCATGAGACTCTTGAAATGTGGTGTAAAAGTTCTCATTCTGGCTTAGAAAATTGCCTTCATGATTTAGTCCTATTTAAACATCCCAAAAATAATTAGGGATAGGTATGATGATTGGAATGAATGTTAAGGGTTACATACATGCCTCTCCATGCATTTTCTTATTCCTACTCATCTAGAATCTTTTGAAAGTGAGCCATCACTCCCTGCATTCTAAAAAACTCTTTTTTCAATCACCCTACACATTTGGCCTCAAAATTGGCTTAAATTTTAAATTAAAATATATGGTATGGAGTGTATGATACTTTTAAATAATCTCTATGTACTTATACTACTCAGGTACACCTTAAATGTCATCCACTTGAATTTTTCACACTTCTCACCATCATGCTCACTATGCCAATTTTGACTAGTTGAGATGAAGCAGCTAGTAAACAAACTTAGGAGTTTTTACAAGGCATGAAATGGAAATGGGGAGTTATATTAATTTATAATATTTATCCTAATTTTTTTCATCTCATGGAACCTCCTAAAATTTGCACAATGCATACAATAGTCAAAAGAACCCATTTTGTACCCTATTTGTACAAATAGGTCAGCACAAAAATTAATATGGGAAACCCGTAAGTGTCCTATAAAACATAAAAAAAAAAAATTTAATTATGTCCCATTTGGATGCATATGTATCCTTATTTTCCAAATTGGGTCCCTCTAAGGGTTTAGTAAGGGATTTTGACCAATTTTTACCTTTAGTAATGTTTCATAAAGGTCTAACATCTAAATCTCAACTTAATACCAAAAAATTGATTTTCATTACCATATATAAATTATATAAACTTATTTTACCTCCATGTAAAACCTTCAAGGAGATGTGTGCATCCAAATTGCCTATTTGAGCTTGTTTCTTCCATTTGTATAGGCCTGAGGTGATTTTAAGCTCAAAAATGGTCTTATTGTGGGATTTTATTCCTAAAAAGAGTTTATAAATAATTTATATATCCTTTAAATCATTAATCAAATTATTATAATTCTCATATAGTGAAAAAAGTGTCAATGACCTCTAATTTGGGCTTTAGGCCTAGACCTTGCTTCCTAGGCCTACCTATAAACTCAGCAACCTAGACCATCCTGTTGGGTTAAATAATTTTTTTAGGTGTATTTTATGTTTTATTTTGGTTTTTTTAACTCCATACACATCATTTACATTTTAAACCAACCTTTAGCTCATTATTTCATCCTCATTTCCTAAGACTACATGTTTCATGCACAAAGGGAGTGCCCTCTATCTAAGACAAAATTGAGGGAAATCCCCTATTTCCTTAGATAATGGTGATTATTTTAGGATTTTATATAAGTATTAATAATTTTATATTAAATATTTTAGTCCTTGATAACATCATTTGACCCTCCAACCTCTCCAAAGCCCAAAATAGACTCTTATTATGATAGATTGTGTGCAGGGTCTCAAGATGTGGATTGTGTGATATACTTGGGAAGATTGTTATAATTTGATTCCTTGAATTTATGTCTCATTATTTTTAAATACTATATTACAACCCATTCAAATTACTTTCTCATTGTAACTCTTGCTAAAACCCCTCCATCATGCACCATGTTTGACTGGTCAATGTATTTGACTGTATTTAATGTTTGGATAAGACACCTGTAAGTGTAGTTTCATGGGTTAGAGTTTAGAAAAAATTAATAATAATCATTTAATATTATCATTTTAATATCATATATTTTATTTAACTCATTCATTTCACACTTGGGTTAAGTCCATGTCAATATAGTTGACTATGTGGGGTCCTATAGGTTACCTTTTATCTTTGAAACCTCAAAATATCAACCTTTCCTGATGGTATTTATTCCAAAAAAGGTTCATATAATTATTTATGTGATTATTCTCTAGGAATATAAGAAGGAAACACTTTCTCAAGCTTGCACCTTAGGTTGGTTGTGGGTGAAATCTTTCTTGTGAAGCGACACATGTAGTTATATTTTGAGGACAAAACCATGTATATCAATGTTTTCCTAATGATATTTATGTTCATGGTGTGTATTTCAGTCCATAAGGCCATTAAAATAATTATGATATGTCTTAATAGAACCTTGAAGTGTTAAGATCACTTTGTATCTTCAAACCTATAGATACTATTATCTAGATTAGTTGCATAAAAACACAACTTTGGGCTTCCAAAAAACTAATCTCCATTGATCATATACCCATAAAAATTTGTATGGGTCTTATCCTATATGGAAAATTCAATAAAAACACATTAGGATGCATCAAAATAATTAGAAACCCTGTTATAAAGATTTCACAAAACTGCTAGGTGATCTATTTTGTGCTTTTGGGGAAATTGTCTCTAAATACAGTCATTGAATCTTTTAGTATGGTTTCCCACTCTCATTTATTAATGCCTAATTTTAAAATTTCTATCACTAACTCTGACACATTAGGACTTCATGTATGACTTCATCATATGCTTAAACACTTCATAGGGCACCTTAATTCTTTATTAGGACCACCTATAGGTGGACATTCCATTATGTAGGCAGTATATTAAATGGGAGAAAAGTGCATGGTCTATGGTTTACAATGTATTTTATACCTTTTATATAACTCAAAAAATAATATTCTCAAAATCAAAACCCTACTCATGTCAAATGATCATTTTTAATATGCTTGGTTTTTAAGAGGGCACCTGTAGGTGTAAATTTTGAGTTGTATGTAGGTAGACAATGAGTTTAGGAAGGCAATGAGAAAAACATGAAAAATGATGATAAAATATAGGTCTTAAAAAGTAAAAAATTTTATATGATGATACTAAATATATTTATTTAATATTCTCCATCTCACATCAATGTTTGAAACCTTCCAAGTACCTATAGGTGCACATTTTAATGCTAGATTATATGAAGGTGTTGTATATGACTATAATAGTCCCTTTTTTACATTATTTGAAAGGTATAAATTAATAAATAATTATTATAAAATATACACCAATCCTTTAAACCTTCATCACACCTCTTTGAACATTGCATATATGTTTTATACACATGATTACAAGTGAAAAGTAGATAAAACATTGACTGTGTGTATCTTAAAACTGAATGTTTAACCAAGGAATTGTATTTTATGACCAAATATGGAAGGTAAGTGGTATATATGGTATTTAAAAATTTAAAACATCATATTTCCTTCATGTGAAGATCTTTTAGAGAATACAACCTTCTATAAGTAGTGAAAATGACTACCATTCCACCTAGGACATCATCCTACAAAATAAACTAGAAATCCTATAAGATATTTTACAAAAATGAAACTAAGGATGTAAATAATTATATTAGGGATTAAAAATAAATTATAACTAGTCTCAATAGTTGGATTGTATGGAATTCTCCAAACCAAAGAAAAACCTATAGGGTGTATAAATTAGCAAGCAAATTGGATAGGTCAAATTCTTAGGAATGGTTAATAAATTACAAGCCTCAATTAATATAAAACCAAAGACTAAATTTAATATTAATAATTTTATAAGACATCCCCAAGATCATTTATCCTAAAACCTCCCCTACTGGTCCTACCAAGTATAAATATATTGATTGGTTCTATGTGTCTAGAAGGATGAAGAAGGAGAAAAATAGTTTTAGATCAAAATTGGAACTTAAAGAGAATTTTAAACATTTAATTTATCTTTATTAAGTTTAAGGGACATTCCATGACCTTCTCCCACATGTCACCTTCCACCATGGGTTGTACAAGTGCCAAACTCTTCCCTTTTTCAAGAAAACCACTCTTTCTTCTAAATAAACTACCACTTTTCAATTATAAATAGCTTATTAAGATATATTAGGACACATGTGGTGTGAAATAATCCATATTACACCCTAAAACTTCCCAAGGAGGTCATTCAACTCATTTAATGCTCATTTTGACCCTTAAAATGACTTTAAAGGACATAATGACTAATGAAAAAGGCTAATATGACACTAAAGTAGATAAAATAGATTATGATACACCCTATGAAATAATTTTAGACCCATTATAATAACTAAATATAAAAAACATTTACCTATAGGGGTCATAATTCGACCCGTAGGGTCAAATTTGGTCAACAAAAATCATGTCAAGTTTTTCTATAGTTGTGTCTAAGAGGTGGAAGAACTTGGTTGGTTGTTAATCAATATAGGGGATGATTTTAAGAAAACATATTTTGATGTATATTTTGGTTTAGGGTTATTGGACCCCTTAGAAGGATCAAGTTTAAATTTTTTATTTTGTAACTTAACTTATCCTTCTTCTAAGTTTCAAGTTTATAATTTATAGGAAATCATAAAGGATTCATCAAAGGTCTTAAAATATTGGACTTGAAGCATAGACAATATGTGCTTGGTGAATGACTTAGAGAAAAATTTTATTAACTCAGTTTGAGGGAGGGAAAAAGGTAACTAGTTTATAAATATTTTCCATCTTTCTATGAAATCAATAACTAATTCATATTTCAACTATCTAATGTTGTATAAATCAGTAACGGTTACCCTTCTTATGATATTGCTTAAAACATGTTCTAGGAAGGTTTTAGATAACTATCCACAACAAAATAGAGAATGTTTTGGAATGAAACAATACCAATCCAAAGTAGCCCCAAATAATGACATGGGAAACATTCTTAGGAGGAGATTATCATCATGGGATATAAGATAACAAGCATGTTTAAAGGCCCTGATGTGTTGTTGAGGGTCCTCTTTGTTTTGATGTTTTGTGAACTTGGGAAGTTCCCATTGGGAAGGGTAGGGCCTAATAGAGACAACTAGATATATATGTTCATTAAAAATTTATTTATATGGTAACATATTATTTTACTTAAAGGTACAAGATTTTAGGTTCTCCATCCTATCTATAAGATTTTGCATGAGGTCAGGATAGGTATTATATTAAGGCATACACCATAGAGTATTTTATTGAAAATGATGGTGAAGGGGATGTGAAGTAAGAAATGACTGTGAAAGAGGATAACCAATTAGGGTGGTAATTATTGGTTGAGATTCATTAGAATAATGTGGGAATCCAAGGGGTATGTTTTGTTGTTGAGATGGATTGAAATAGGTAATTTTGAATGGTTTTTATGGGGCAAGGTATTGAATGGTAGATGGTGGTAATTGTTTTTGTTAGAGAGATTGATATAAAGGAACTTGTTGTAAATGTTGAATTAGTTTTGTGGTCATGTGTGTTTAAATAGGTGGGAGAGTGGAAGGGATTG